>VCRD01001448.1:93453-137765 GCA_006783055.1 Trinorchestia longiramus
ATTCAGTTCTTCGATCAGATTGCACCCACCACTTGGGGATCGATCGACAGCTGTGTGGGGGGGGGAACTTATAAGTACAGCTTCTGTAGAGCTCAACACTTTTAGAATACAGTTGGGCATCTTGGCCCAGGTATTGGACTAGCTAGCTTAGAGTATCTATGGAAGTCTGATAATCACCAAAACCTGCATTTGTTGCATCATAGAAGAAGTATAATTGCTCTCAATAGTCGTTCAGAAAGAATGAATGTTTGGACCAGAATACGTGAACCCAATATACGAGCAAGTTCAACTATTTATTTCGTGACTATTTCCTGGTCACGATGTACTACAGTTTTTGCATTGTTTTTCCATAATCTGGTCAAATCGTCTTATAATGGTCGCCCATAAACGTTCTTGATGAATAATTCTCAATTACGGCAACAATGAATTCACTTTAAATAATTAGTCAATTTCCAAATTTATAATTTTTTGTGAATTTCAGTGACATGTATTCAACCATGCACTTTTTAGACGCAGATTGTATTTCACATAAAGATAAATACCCGTAAGCTATCACACACTCCGAACATATCCATATTTATTCACTCTGTATAAAGACCGGTGATGATAAAAAATAATATAAAACTACCGCATTTTTTCTAAATCATTTCGAATATCTGTAAGCAAATGCACTTCGTTCGTCTTGCTTTTTGAATCCAGAAATAAAATCTGATGTTAGGAAAGTAAGAAAGAATTAATTAGTCTCCTACTCTTGTTTCATAACCTGTCGACTTTATGTGTAGTGGAAAGGGTTTTTACTCCTCTCTCGCCTCGTATTTCTCGTATAAAAATCTTTTCCAAACTGATGATCAAGTGCCAGAAATTTTGCAAACGTACAACTAAGATTAAAAATTGGTAGTCGTATTAAATAAGTTAATTCTCTCTCGAACGAGCTTGACAGTGTACGAGTATGGTGCATAACTACAGTGAGCAAACTTTATCTCTTAATAAACAAGAATATGAGACTGATCTCATCGACTCGCTCTGGATTTTTTTCCTTGTTTTTTTATTTCAGGGTTCCTTCCTTGAGCCCGACAAAACTCAAAATTCACTATGTGTGGGAACCCTGCTTCTAAAAACTTGCCTTAATATGTTCGTGAAAACTAAAAACTGGTCATTATGCTGTCAATAAATTATAATAAAGTAATATTATGGTAATTTAAAAAACCAAGGCTAGAGAATACATATAGACAGATTAAGATGCTTAAATCACAGAGGCACTTATGTATCATAATATCATATTTTTCTCCTTCATTGACGTACTTGACTTGTATGCTGAACTCTAATGATTGGATAGACAAGTATTAACTATTTTTTAATATATGAATTTAACTTCATTTCTTAATAAATATCCACTGCAGGAAAAATTTACACTCTGTAAAACCAGCACTAAATGGGAAAATTAATATCGAAATAAGAAAACAAGCAACATATTAAAATATAGTATAGTTCTTTTACCATATTGTCGTACAAATATAATGGTATGACATATTTTGTATTAATTAAACAAAAAAATAATAAAACCGTTCATTAATACAAGGAAAAATAAATAAATTATTTAAATACAGTGAAAAAATGATATGCAACCCATGTTGAGCCAGCCGAACTATTTGCAGTAGTTTGTTGTAAAAAACGCAAGTGCAACTTTGATGACGAATTTCGTTTTACTAGGTTGTTTAATTTTACATACAATTCAATGAAATAGGTGTCGTAACATTAACACACCGTACATATATCAAAAACACCGTAAACCAAGAACATACTGTAGATGATTTAACAATTTCACCCATAAAATTAATGAACACGTAGATTATTTTTTGTCAATATTTTCTGTAGTTTTCCGTTTCTAGTCCCAGTTTTACGCGTGATATTATTGTTTTTCAGATCTTATTTTGTGAGCTCCCGTGGTTTGTTCAATATTTAGCATGGCAATAATTAGTCCCATGCAAATCTTACCCGAACGGCGAAGCAAGTCTTGCATGTTTTACTCGATATTCTGGCCGTCACATCCATCTCAGTTCTTTGCTTATTCTACCTAATTTATGCCATCGGAAACGCAGCTATTTGAGCCGTTCTCTCGTTTACCGCCGTGTTTACCATGAAAATATATTCCCTGTATTTGGTCCCATAGGATAAGCGACTCTTTGGGTCACATGCGAGGACGAGAAGTCCATTTATTTTTTACTTCCTCGGGTATTGACAGAAAAAAAGGATGATGAATCATGACGAAATAATAGTACAAAGGTGTGACTTTTATGATTATTTGGGCCAGCGAACAGGATAGTGACAAAATCCATCTTCGCCCGTCGTATTTTTAGAAGAATAAGTTGGGGTACCGTTTCTTTATGATATCGCTACGGAAATACCCGAGAGATGAAGTATGGCTCTACTTTGCATAAAGATGGAGGTGGGCTCATCACTTATATGAAAGCAGGCAAGTGTCACTATTCGCACATACTCAGCTTTGAACTCAAAAATCGGGTGCTAATGTTCTTTTTATTACGTTCAATTCCAACAGTCTGTTTTTACTCAAGTTACTCTACTGAAATAATTTATGAATACTTGTTTTATTTAATTTTGTGATCATGGGGCTTGCACATTAGGTATTTAAGAGACTCAAATGCGTCAGTATTAGCACACAAATATCTGACTAGAAGAAATACAAAAATCAGTCAAGCTAAGTGCAGATAAATTTGTTTTGCTTATAAGATTGAATGCAACTACTAGCAAGTTCACTCGACCAACTCCACTATAGAAATACTGTTGGAGCAGAGTACCGTCAACAGGCCCCGAGAGACTTCATTTACGTCTGTCTAATGAGAGCTGCGGCGCGCTTATGAGACCTAGAGAATACCTCTCATGCACCATGCCAAACACATGAAAGCCCAGAAGTTCCTGTCAAAATCACAGTTATGCGCCTAGGCTAGGATGTTTCTGTGCATGCCAAGTGAGAGCTCGTTCATTGATTATTACGAATGCTTTCCTTATAGCCTCTTGAGAGTCGGTCTATGACATGCTGAATGTTTCGGCTAACCGAAATTAATTTCGCTCTTTTTTATGAATTTTGTCACCAGATATCCAACTTAGCATTTCCTAACACACATGACTGTAATATATAGAGAAAGATGGATACCGTGGTTCTAAATTTAGCGTAAGCAGTCATGCTAAAATAGAGTTTCCATCAGTTTTGGCACAGCACTGCTTTGATACGACAGGTCTGCCACTGCCATCGGCTGTGCATTAATGGTCTTTTGTGAAGCGTGAAAAGCCACGACAGCTATGGTAGTGCTATGGTCTGTTCACTTCGTTCCCTTGCGGTTGCCATTTAGGCTGAACATATCATTACGATTATAATGCGAACGCTATTAGAGTTCAGGTTGAGAAACGCGCAGTATCCGGCTCATTGAATAAAATTCGTGGCGTCAATTAAATGATCTTGTGTTACTCCGATACTAATAAATGGATTAATGGGACAATTTAATGTTAATTATTTCATTTATTTAACTTATTCGTTTTTAGAAAAGACAATACCTAACAGTAGAAGACTGCAATCGTCCTAAAGTATAACGTTCTTTGTTTCACAAAAAACACAAAGGTTCTTTAACTTTACATATTCATCAGTACTGCCAACTACAGACAGAGGCTTTAATTTGTACTTATTCTTAGCTGACATTTTCTTGCCAGTAATTTCTTAGTTCGTCAGTATCGGTAGAGGCGTGAAATATTTTAGGTCGGCTTTGGATGCAATAAAACATCAAAAGTTACAGTCTGGGACTATAATCAAGGACACATTACTCACACGAAAATACCAGGCCGTTAATGGATCTGACACCAGAGATTTACCAGCTTAATTATATACAAATTGACTAATGACCGCCTAATTGTAGTGCCCTGCTTGTGAAAGTGACGCTTGGGCAGCCATAAGTGAGCCCCCAGCTTGGAAAGGCTACTCTTTTAGCCTTAGTATTATTGAAGAGATAGAAGTAATAAAATAGTTAGAAAATCGGACTTTACGGTTACAAGTCTTAAGGTCATCGATGATGAGCAAGCTGATTTTATTTGATGTTAATTATAGTTCTATGAGTCGTTGAAATTTTCGACAAAGGTGAGTATTGCTACTCATAATTATTAATCATCTAGTGAATTTGAATGTTTTATTAAATATAGAGCTCCTTTTTAGAGAGCATGCTACCACAGGGTATTTGGAAGGCCATTCACATTCTCAATTTTTAATAGATATATTTCAATTAAGAATCATTGTTGCACAACATTTATGCATTTACCACAATCTCGGAAATAAGTGTTCAACGACTAACACGCGTTATTTATTAGCTATAACCATACTGGGGTTGAAGGTGAATTTTAAAAAAAAGATTAGATAAATGCGCCATAACTTTCAAAACACCTTGTAGCAAAATTTAGAGCGAGTTATTTTTCAGAACAATAGGCATATGAGTAAATTATTTATGCTATTAATTATGATTTCCGAAGTGAGAAAAATTTTTTTTTGGCATCAAATGTTAAATTTTACTGAGTTCATGGAACTGAATTTATACGTGAAGTTTAATAATAAGTTTGTCAACGGTAGGGCCGTATACATTCCCAACGCAAATTTCATTTCAAATTAGAATAGGTTATCATAGAAAAATACTCCAAGGACAAGATTTAATATTCAACAATCTACGAACAAGATCTGACTAGGGGTTGGCTCTGAAACATGCGTTCACGTTCATGCATGAGATCTTTAGCAAATCACTGATGGTAAGGCACAGCTAATGAGGGTGCAGGCAAATGGTTCTCTACGTTGGCCGCTAATGAGGTATTAGAGGCAGACGACGGTCAACGTAATGAGTTCATTCGGAGCTGCAAACGAGTATCAGTCTTGGCAAGGCCCACCTCGACACGTGTTTCCTCACTGGTACTTTAATGGGGTGCAAAATGAATCTTGATGGATGAATCACTCAGACATGTTACGTATTTTCAAATTAGTCGTAAGTGAAATGAAGAATGAAGAATCTAACTTTGCTTATAATTGTAGCATATTGAAAACGTGTTGTTGCAAAACATATGCCAGTTAACTGTCAGTCTTGGTAGACAGAGCTCATTCGTTACATAAATCGACATAACTTTTTCACTATGTTCAGAAACGTTTCAGTACTGTAAACTATATTGACGATTATTCTTATCCCATGAGTGAGTTCAACAACAAAGGATTCTATTCCTTCAACCCACCTCAAGCTGGTCGTTTCTTTGAGGCTTTCTTCCCCAGTTCATGAGTGTTAATGGCTCTGACTTCCTTTTCGCTCCCCTTGTGCCTCTCATCGCCTACTAATCGGCGTGAGGTTATCGGCTTCCTCATCGTTCCTTTCTCAGCAGCTTCCCCAACTCATGCCACTTCTTGTGACCAGACGTCCGTTCGTCTCTGAAGGGTGGAAACAGCTGTTCATGCTGTAGAAAGAATGGAAGACGAGAAAAATACGTTTAACAGTTTTAAAATCAATTTAATTCGTTTGAAAGACGATTCAGATGTGCATATGTTCAATTCCCTAAATGATGAACTGTATTTTGTGTGGCTGTAACAGACATGAAACGAATCTTCGTGTCCCAAAAACTTTGAAGGAGACACGCATGAACAGCAGATACAGTTGCCAAGATAACGATACTTGTTTATGAAAGCGAGTTACAGTGGGAAACTTTCTGTTAGTTCAGCCAGCAATATGGAGCAATTAATTCACGCACTTCACTTTTACGGCAACACTCTGCGCGTTTGATGATAGTATGAGCCCTCAGTCTTCTCTCTCTGACTTGAGGCACAGAGACGTGTCATCTGCATCAAATATCCAGAGATGCGTTATTTAGCTCGAGATAACTCGTGATAATTTAGTTTCTCGTTGTGCAATAAACTGCCAGTGAGAACCTTTAAGTTAAAATAAAAAGCTAAGTGTTCACTCATTCGTATACTCTAAATTTTTTCAGAATTTGTTTTTCGACGTTGGTTTCTTCAGAGAAGTAACTTAATATAAAATATTTTAAACATTATTCTAAGCTAATTTCAGAATAGATTAATACACATTTTAGTATAAATTTAAATTCTATTTCTGTACTCAGAGAATTTTTTCATGCACTATAACACACGGGAAGCAATTTAATACCTAAATCACAGTTGTCTTTTGAAACACGTGTACTTACAAATCTGCTTTTAGGGTACCAAAATAAATGAATTTTTTATTAATTTTTTAAACAATTTTCATTGACTGAATACAGATGAAAAAATTTCAACCCAATTATAAATGTATATGGTAGTTTTTTAATACATTAACACGAGAGAAGTTAAAGCTTGCATCACTATTTTCATCGAATAAATTTCAAGCATGGCGTAATACAAATGCCACCATTTACTTCCAGCTAGTACATCGAAGCTGACATTAATTATCGCTGCTAAAATAATTCTAATTTCTAATATCATATTATAGTCGAGGTATGACATAGTTGAGCGTTTCACCCACTGAACAAAATGCAAGCGTATGCGTTGTCAGATGGACACTTGAAACTCTCAGGAATGTTTTTTTTAGCTCCACAACATCCGGAAGATCGTGGAGAGAGTCATCTCTTCAGAGGGAAGCACATGCCCCTCCTCTGTATTCCGGCTTGACCGGAACGACGTCGTCACTTGTAAATGTAATTACGCCTTATGAATCCGGTGACGAGGCATCATGAATATTAAGTTATCGAGGCATTGAGAGTGTCAGTAGCTGTAAAATTAATAATGACTTCTGCGAAGGGAAAACTTTGCTGCTCTCGCTCATTGCAGTACGGTAAGGCAAATTTATTCGAAGCACGTCTCGGTTCACTGCCTTTAATATTCTTTTATTCAGTTTAGAAGCAGATAATTAGTAGTAGATGAGACTATTGTTTTCACAGAGCGTTTTTTATAGATTAATCGAAATGAACCTTTTGATATCAATATTTTCATCCAACATGGTCACTCGATGAAAATGAATTGTCTCTGTATCATATCATTACTATCCCACATTTGCATTTTGTGATTCTTCATGTTTCGGAAAGATACATAAAATTAACAAACCTCCTTCATCAAGAAAGCAAAAAGTCTGATAATTTGCAAATAATTACTAATGTAATAAGTTAAAGAAAACAGACATTTCATGCTCACAATATGATGAAAAATACCCTCTTTGAGAAGTTCCGTTAAGTTTAAAAAGCTCAATTATACAAAAGATTCTAACCGGACGAAACACTTTTAAATCATTATAATAACCTTTACAAAACACTACTATAGGGTCAACGGTGACTACTGGTGTAAATGCACGTCCGATATAACGCCATGTTTATTCAAAAATTGTGTCCCCAATATTTCAATGCTAGAAGAAAACTAAGTTCTGATGGTCCTGCGGTGTTTACTTCTACTTGAAGTTGAGTTGTCAGTTCGTAGAAAGGACACATACTTAATATTTACGTATATACTTAAAAAACATCAGCCATCATGGATGATCATAATACTCAAATTCATACAGCATGACTTTCAACTCACATATGCCGTATATAATTTTCTTACCTGTGTTTTCAAATTTTTAGCTGCCATAGATTGCTTATTAAAGCGTAATTATACAGTGCAGAATCTACACTACAAGTATTATAGCCATGGTAACTTGCCACAGCGCATGCCTAGATGGATATAAGAGAAGACTAGTTCAATTCTAATACGAAGGCGGTACTATTTCTTAAGCTTATAAAGCTTCTGTTACTACATATAATACAAAATCTCTGGATTAGTGTAGTCTTTTTATTGTTGATAAACACCAATGGTTACAATTACATTTGAAAATAAGATGATGAAGGCACATCACATTCCTCTATTTAAGCTAATGATGGTTCAGCTATCGGATCAATGCATAAGTGAAGAATATAATGGTGCCTGTTTTATAAACAAATCTGTTTGGTAGTGCATGATTTTTTCTTCGATTTCATATATATATATAAAGTTGGTAATTTTTGGAATTGAGCATCTATTTTTGACAGGATATTTATGAGATGCTAAAACACGGTTAACAAACCGCACGTTTGAGCAATGCATGTTCACTTCCTTTGTACCATGCAGTCTCATGTTAGACGTACAATAAATTAGAAGAGGATAATTTACTATTCTACTTTACTCAAGTAAGCGCAAACACGAGCAAACGCACTGTTTGTGCGATAAAATCTACTAGATAAAATCTACTAGATATTAATAAAATGGAAAAAATACAACGGAAAGCAACGAAGATGATTCCAGAACTCCGCAATCTCAGCTACGAAAGACGTCTTCAACGCCTTGAACTTATATCCCTAGAACAAAGAAGACTGCGAGGACAACTTATTGAGACCTTTAAGTATCTAAATGGCCTCAACAATGTTACCATGGAAGGGCTCTTCGAAAGAGACGGTAACGTAAGAACCAGAAATAACGGTCAAAAACTATTACTGAGAAACTTCAAGACATCTCAAGCTATGAACTTTTTTCCCGTTAAAATTGCCGCAACTTGGAACAAGCTGCCAGAAAACATAGTTTCTGCTGGCACTGTGAACACATTCAAAAAACGTCTCGATAAATTTTGGACTACGAACCCCCCCAGTACTACATCCTATTAACTATGTCCCTAACTCCTTAAGGTTAATGTATGATTGAGATAAATGCTCGTGACATAAACGCCTGTGCGTGAGTGACATGTGTGCACACGACTAAATTGACTTACGTGGTTAAGGTGTACGTGCATGACTGATGGATTTACTTTTAGACGGCATGGGACTTCGGTATTGAACCAAGAATGGGCCAAACGGCTCGTTCCTATTGCCTTATTCTATTCTATTCTATTCTAGTCACGTAACGTGAGGGAACCGTAATGGTGAATCAATACGAAAATGTTTGTTACTGATCGGAGTCTATATTTTGCTTCGTAAAAATTGTAAAACTAACTTTTTTGGATATGAAATTTAACGGAGCTTTTTCGTGTCATTTGTAACGTATATTACATTTTTGAATGAATGGCGGTTGGGAGTGACTACGGTCGAAAGTAGGAAGTGACACTTCAGTTCGCTCGACGTTTTATTTCCGCCCTTCCATTGATATCGCCCTTACTTCGTGACTTAACATTTTTGCAGCAATGAAAGAGAGTTTTGTTCCGTGGCCAACCACGTTCATTTGTACGAATTAAATTAGTTGCAATAGCAGGGCGACAACGAGCTATCTTTAGTGAGGTCCTGAAAGAGCTCGCTTTTCAATTTCCGGTGAGAAAAATTCTCGAGAAAAGTTATTTGAAACACAATACAATACTGTTTTCCAATAGTTTGTGTCTGCCTTTTAAAATAAACAAATTTATCACAAGCTCCTAGAAAACTGAATTGTCGATGGCATTGTGATATTTGTTGATATTGCTATTGATTTATTAATGTGCAAGTAATAGTGTGTATCTGTACATCTGACCTGGTCGTATATAATGTATTACATTGCTGCTCAATATGTGAATAAATTTGCAGCTTCCTTAAATATAATCTTGTTAGTTTATGTTACTAATTATTTACATAGTGAATAAGCGAATGACAGATCACACAAGTGATAAAATTAATTTCATTTGTAAATAATTGTGGAAGATTTAAAATACTATTTCATACGTATTTATTTTAAGTGTGACTATTCTGTATTGTCAGTCGTAGTTGATCCTTTATTTTGTATTTTATCCTAATTCACATTTATTGTATAGTTGTTGTACGAAAGCAACAAGTTTTCTTGACGTAAAATGTTTACAGTCCTTTTAGCAGTCAACGTCTTAGTATGTGCTACGTTTCGTTAATTAATGAATAAGGCGCATGGAGTAATGGAACTTGACAAAATGTCATTCTTGTGCTAATATTAATATCATATCAAAGGATTCTTTTGTACTCATCATTGACGCTCAGAGTCTTTAATGACACTAAATTTGCACACTGAAGTTTAAATGCAAGCTCTAAACATTACGTGATTGCAATAACATATACACCGCTACTTCCAAATCAGATGCGCCTAACTCTCAAAAAATTGAGCTAATTTTGTAAATAATCCATCCGGAGAATAAAATCTGCAGCATATTTTACCGAAACCTTTTCCTCGGAATTATATTGCGTGAGTTGATTTTCCTCGCATCGCTCTAACCTGAAGAAATATTACAAATATTTAAGAGTCATGTGGGCTCAATTATTATTTGCGGCACGCTCGGCGTGACTGCTCATTTGTAACGGTTTATGAACGCCACCATTCGTTAACGACAGAAATGTCACGATGGCATTGCTCTACAGAAGGCGTTATTTTGTAGAGTGCGTGTTATTGATGAACTACCATCTTAGTCATCTAGAACTAAATGTTATGAAACCTCCCGAGGGAGCTATCTGGGTGTTGACAGCCATTTATGAAGATAAAGGCACTCCAACGAATTATAATGGTGTGAAAAAGTGTTAAATAAAACTTATGCAAAATATTAAGGCTTCATGCTAAATAAACTCAGAACCAAATTCGAACTCTTAAAATGGTACTTATCTCTCGATATATAATATTAGTGTCTCATAAAAAATACTCTTAGGCTAAAAACATAAACTTCACCTTTAGGGACAATGTGTGTACTATGGTAACATAATTTCTCTCCTCCCATCAATTACTACACTGGTTCACTTATGTGTCCTGCTCGTTCCTCCTTGCTGCCGAAACTCCCTTCTTGCCGATGCTTTTGCTGCACTGCGTTCGCTACTCATAAATTTTCGTGCAAGGTCCCAAAGCCGGCCTAATTGCTCCGACAAAACAATAACGCCGCCCAAGAAAACACAAGAAGGAAAAGATGCCCGCCTGTGCAAGGAAAAAGACCCCCATGATGGATGGAGCGGCTGCGGGGGAATTGTGTTGCGGTTACGGAAGAGTGCTTTTCAGGTTAAGAGAGTTGCTGGCTGCACGCTGAGGCATCAGGAGCTGGTTTTCGATAGCGGTGGTGCTTCTTATGGTCGTCGGCTCCGAGCACAAGTGACGGCTATGAAACACAGAATCATCTTAAGGGTGGTACAGTAGCTCAATTTTTGATTTGCTGTATAAAAACTACAGTGACACACGAGTCAAAGGTTTTTAAGAATTATCAAGCATGTGCATGTTTGCATGAACGTATTTCATGAACGGTCGACATTCATAACGTACGGAACATGTAATATTTTATCAAAATTGAAAATTTACTACCAGTGACTGTATTGTTAAGTAATGCAAGCTTTTTGTAAATAAATTTTATAATTTTTCAAAAAACATCGAAAGTTAAATAACCGATGGTGATAATTACATATCAGTTATGAATTTTCTAACCGTATGTTTGGTTCAGTGAATGTCACCCAGTTAAAGGAAAATTGATGTTTAAAATTTGCAACTTCTTTGATCAGTCGCTTTCAGTAGCGTGCAAAGTAGTAAATTATAATGGGGAAAATCATAACAAACTCTATACTTTCAGAAGTTAATTGTATGAAAATCTTTGCCATTCTGAGATGCAGCTCATATATACGGAGTGTTTCGATGAAAACACTCGTGCATTTTCCGTACGACGTGAAATGGATGAGGATGAGTTCCACTTCACTGATATGTAGGTGAGGCTGTTTGCTACGATATTATCATAAATATGTAGCTTCACTTTTGCCAGGTACTTTTCCTGCATACGATGGAACTCATGAAATTCAACGTTGGAATCCAGTGCCTATGTTTGTATAGTTTGTATTTTGTTATTTTTTAATTGATATTCAGACGAAAATCGACTGTGGATGATTATCAATCAATAATGAAAATGTGTTCCTTCAATCATTCTAGAAATGTGTGTACCTACAAACTATTGCTATACTCAGCAATAACTTGTTATCAAAATTTGAAAAAAATCAATACCTAGATTAATCCCTATCAACTTTACAATATTACAGCTAAATGTTTCCTAATCGTATCAGATAAGCGAATTACAAAAGTCAGTTGGTTATATCATTAATATAAAATAGTTGTAAACCAGGAAATAGCTATGGAATGTACCCCAAATTTTAAAGGAAATTTCTTGAATACGATGTTTCTATCTCACGTGTAAAATTTTGACATGAATGAATTAATTAAAACTGAAATACCCCTTCTTCAATAGTTATTTTTTGCAAGAAGATACATGCACATAACTTATAATAAATACTATATCTGTGAAACAAATAACTTTAATTCTTGCACCATAGACGACCGCACAACAAAGCTGGACACGACGTATATGGTCCAGGGCGGTATGCAAGTAAGCACGGAAGACAAACAATGGCAGCTGCGTACCCAAACGAAAATTATCGCCGTGCGGGCGAAAGGAAATAATGCATCTCCAGTCAAGCTACCCTGACATCGGTTCGTCGAGACCGCACGCGATTCGCCTGGACGACGAAGACTATCTATAGCGAGCATATGTCGCAAGCTGCTAGAGGAAAATCTTAGAGAGAATTGAAGAAGCATATTTTCATCGAGTGGTTGCAGAACAATTTCGTCCAACGATGTTATTGGAGGTTTAGGTAAATGTTAGACGAGGCAGGGTAGGTTAATAACGTTATTGAACTGCTCAAACAGATATTTATGTATTAGGTCCAAACATACTAGCTTTCGGATATAGGCACAATCTTATAACGCTTATAGCGTTATGTACCTTCATCTTTCAGCTAGCCAAAGACGCCATTACGGAAGCATTCGTTCGCGTTGACGTTCGTTACGCGTGTTCAAAATATTCCAGACCTTTGAATATCCTGCCGGTTGTAAAATTTGCTCTGTCAATCGTTTATTAAATGCACGACGTAAACATGGTGGAAATTTATTGAAGTGTACGAAGAAAATGCCATGACTGCTGGAATGGTAAGAAAATGGATTAGAACAACTAAATATAATTATACAAGCGTTCACAATATGGAGTGAAGTGGGCAATCGCCATTTTGATACACGGAAATCATTCGACAGACCTAAGATCTCATAACAACATTTGGTTGGAAACAATTAGATCACCCTCAGTACAGTCCTAAGCTAGCCTACAGTAATTATCAACTGCTTAACTCAAAGAATTACCCTAAAGGTCATTCAGTGCCACGAAGATGACTGTCAAATCAGGCTACAGATTACTAAGTGAATGGTACTCAGAAGCTGGTCGTACAATACAATATTAGCTTTAATGTAACTAAAATTATGTTTCAAAGTCAATTAAAGTTCAGGGTTTCATGTATCAGGTCGTTACGAAAGTTCTGCATATATTTTGTGTAATAATTTTAGGGTATAATTACATAAATTATACTTATAGATCACATTTGTGTAGCCATCTAAATCCCCAAAATAATATTTCTTCTTACAGATTTTGTTAAAATTATTATAATAGATATCCACTGTTGACCCAAATGTATACTTTAACTAAAGAACTCATTAGGTACATTTTGTTTAATGAATTTCAGAAGGGGTATACTTATATTTTAGAAGTAAAATCCCTCTAGGACACTTGTGGAAACGATGTGAATGAACTGACCTGTAACAGATAGCTTTCACGTTTCTGAAAGGTCATCTTTTTTGAAACGTGAAAACTATTTTCTACATGTCTTATCATTACCCAAAATGTGAAAATTGTCTTTGAGGAATCTTGCGGCTGAAATCGCTATATTGGCATTCTGAAATCCAAACAGTGAAATATGCCTTATGTGTTCTTTATTTGGAGTGTACATTCGGGTCAACAATAGTTGTTTATTATACAAATTTTAATAAAATCTGAAAGAAGATTTATTATTTCAGTCATTTAGATGGCCACACATACATGTGTCATTTATAAACTAAATTGATGTTAAGTGCCTTAAAATTATAACTCGAAAAATGGACAGACCGCTCGGTAGATCTTAATATCAATGAATTTCGTTGAAAATTGTAATTTTTTCGCGTCAAACAACACATTCTTCAAAAACACCTTTCGTAATTATTGCAGCTTATTTATATGTGAAACAGATAATTGAATGCCTACAAATATTTTGAGAAATAGGTCATTTAATATAATCAATGAAAAGAGCTGCACGCAAAAAATATCCGAATAGAAAAAACTAAGTTGAAAACAAGTACTGATACTGTGCATTGATATATCTCACTTATGTTGAGCGTTACTGAGCACACGAAAGCGTTTTTGCTAAAGTTTAACGGTTTGGCAGATTCCTGTGAGTCGACCTTCCGGCGGCTTCTTCAAGCCTCCTCCCACATCTGTCAACAGCTCGCCTGCTTTTATGTTTCTGAGCCGCTTCCTCTTAGTAGATGAGGGAATGCGTGACGAAAAGCTAATGGTAGAAGACGAAATAGAAACAAATTTGAAGGAAAAAGCTAAAAAATATCGTGTGGGTGCGTGTGTGAGAATTTACACCCACAAGGATCCATGAAGTAAATATTCCGTATCAACTCTTCGTAATTCCAAACATATGATGTTACAGCCAACTTTGATCCCCAGTTATTCTTAAAAACTTTTGTATTACATTCTATCGTAAAGAAGATGCTGCCATCAATGATGCAGTTGCTGCACACGCTTCTGCTAAAAAAAATTCTATAGTAATTTTACGATGATTTTTAACTCAATGAATCTATTTAAATTTCACTTAACCACTTGAGAGACATGAAATTCTTGCCATGCTGAGTCTAGCAGCTTTCGTAGATCCAATTCTTGGTCGTTGAGGGTCATTCGCTTCTGTGAATCATTATTCTCCCTCACTGACACATTCCTGAAAGGCAAGACAGGATGGAGCTAATTCAGAAGAGAACAGCGGGACCACTGCGGCCACAAGGTATAGAGCGCCACATGATGGCTACTCTTCAGACAGGAACCTCAGCGCAAGTATCATACTTCAAAATATGCTTATGCCTACAAGTAGCTTTGTTCCATAATGAGCATAATCTTTAAATTGTGTGATTCATTCAGTCAAAAACATCACAGCTCTGTTATTCAATTCAAGTAGCATGTATGTTTTGATGCTTTAATCTTATCTCTACTAACAAAACAATATTCTTTTGCCTATAATGTTTCATAATAACCGATCTTGCGTTTACACAATCATTTATGTATTGCGTTTTGATGAATGCAGAACACTGTAGTAAGCAATCATGGAAATCGTAACGAAACGCATGCGAAAACTCCAGGAATAGAGAAGATGGGATCTTTCATTTGGATTTATAGCTTTGCGGTGAAGATTTTAAAATTTTCTGTTCATATGTGATGTGCTAAAAAATTCTGCTTTCAAACATTTTTTCGATGCAAATTTCATTCTCAAAATTAGTTTTCGTGTCCGAGTATGAATTGTGAATGACTATCTTTCCTTTTTGTGATTTTAGATCTTGTATAGTTTGTTTCAAATGAAATTGACACTTAACTTATAGGGCCTCTTAAAATATAAGACGAAAGGTTAACTACATTAAATTGCAGGCAAATTTTATTGTTTAACTCAAGGTAAGTATCAAATTTTCTAGATGATGACTGCTTTCTACCTTTTACTCTTTGGGAAACTAGTAGCAGTTATTGCCTCAACTGAACTAGCCATGGTTGTTTGGAAATCCAAATATTCAACGTAGTCAGTTTTACTGCTTTAACTATCAGCGTTTGAGGCTATAGTTTTTTATTGAGAGCACCTCGATTCTATTGTTCAATGCTCCTCACAGAACATGAGTGGGCATATCATGTGTCCAGGAATAAATCCATTTTCTAATCAGTGGTTTGCAATGTTTCATCGTTTGTGTACTATGATCGACGTAACCTCAGACGAAAATAGGAGAATTTTACGACCATTTCTACTTATTTATTTTGTCTTTGAGTTATGGTTTTAAAAGTCGGTACCATTTACAGATCCAATTGGTCGTTTTGCTTCTTGAATAAACTTCTCGTTGTTTCCATAGAGTGACGGGAAACTGTATTTAGCATTAAGGCAGATATTAAGAATTAAGAATTTAGAATTTTTAGTTCATCAGTAAAGGTAAAATTAATTCTTTCTCGAAGAATGTTACACGTGAAAATGTTACCTAAACACTGACGTTGCTTTCTTATGTTCCTATTCAACCCATTGCTCCATGCCCTTACAGACAAAAATTTAACGAAACCATTCTTACCAATAACACACACGGAATGGCTCTCAATCGATTTAATCTGGCTGTGAGTGGCACCAATGCTACAGAAAACAAGCTGCCTTGAGCCACAATAATCTAATAATCCCCTAACAAAAACATACTTCCTCCGCTGCGTTGCAGGACACTGGAGTGTTGCCGTTCAGCTTGTTCTATCTATCCGGTTTCATGGCTGCAGCTGGGGGCCCACAGCAGCGACGTTCCATTTAACAGCCTTTCATAGAAAAAAAAATGAAGAAAATACTCTTCAGACTCATCAAAAGATAAGATCGAGAACAAAATTCATTTTCTTGGACACTTTTCATTATGTTATGAAGATCACTCTCGCTGCCAGAGCTCCTGGTGCACTCACTCTTGTGATGGATTGCTGTAGGACCAGCGATCTGAGTTTTAGCTTAATAACCGCCCAAAGAGGTCGACTAGCTTCAAAATACAACTTTGGTTAACGATCTACACAAGAAGCTATAGCAATCAAACACGGACTATGAATGGAACGGAACTATCTCACAACCACTGCAAGAAACTGAATTCATATGTGTTTCGTATGAAGAACTGATATATAACAAGTTTATGATGGAGATTAAAGAACTTCCAGATTTTATTGACATTGATAAGCAGGCTCTCAGAATGGATGTTTGAATCAATAATATTCACTGACTTGTATTTCAATGTATTTTCAACCAATCGATCGTTACACAAGTCATTCTTGTCATGCGCTGTCGCTCCTAAAAACACATTTTTGACCAATCAGTAAACACAGATAGCGTTCCTAACGTATTTAGTAGACACACTGTTCTTTATGACTACTGCTTTTCTATCATTGTGCAACAGATGCGAGAGCCAAAGGCATTGCAAGTTGACTTCCGGTTCAAAGTAGGGTAAGAAAACAAACATGTAGGCAACTATATTGATAGATACAGGGTAGGGCATAAATACCGTTACAAAATATAAATTAAATTTTTCTTACAAAAGACATATGTTTCATAGTCTGACTTTAACAAATAGTAAGTCATTGATTAATCTACGACTACGAGATAAATAATTCAAAAGGCTTCAATTTACCCTCACTACTTTACGAAGTCCTATAGGAAAGTCTTTTAAGGCCGGACAAACTACTTCTAAGGGTATTTTCTCCCAGCTTTCATTCAATTTTGACTGTAGAACTTCGATACTTTTACAAAGAATGGAGCAAGGTTCACTTGTTTTTTATTGATATTTTGTCGATTTTGTTTCCCCCTAGTTTGCATATTTCGAGTAGACTCAGTCCCTTTTCATGCTTCTCTTTGATGAACTTTTGCATTAATTCTACAGACATTGCCAATAGTTAACGCAAAAATAGATATATCATTGATAATTAATTTTATAACATTACATCGTAATATATGTAAAATAATAATTAAGAAAATTTATTTGAAAGAATGTAATAGGAGTTCTCCCCCACCCTGTATTCAGTATGGCTAATGTTCTGAAAACGCTCATCGGATTCTTCTACATACTCAGGACAATTTCTGAAGAGAAACTTATAACTACTGAGCTCCATTTGACAGCTGCTTTGTCGATGCAGCACAGCTCCCAGTATGTCATGGTTGGTGAAGTTCATCCTTCTTTTACCTTGCTCGTGCCGTCGCTTTACCACTACGCTTCAGCCCATGATCCACTCGCATCCCACTTTTTATCATCAGTTCTAAAATCCTCTCTGGGAGCCGACTCAGCCAAGTCGCTTTCCGATCCTCTTTTTTAGAGGCTGACGAGCATTTGCATACTAAACGGTTCGGTAAGATGAGATGAACGATAAACCTCGACCAGAATACTCTCATTTTTCAACTTGAATATGAGTCGTCTCTCACACCTGTCTGGTGAGGCAAAAAGGTAGTAGAGTTTAGCGTTTATAGATTTTAGTCACGTCAAAAGTCTACTCACTGAACCAGTAGATCATTGGAAATGCATTCCTCTACAAGTTTGAAAAAGTAAATAACCGAGTCATTACATGAGTCAAACTGTAACTCATTTAAACCAGTGGACTCTAGTAGCTTGCATTTTACAGAGATTAACGTATTTTTGTTACTAAAATGGTTAGACTGTTTTTTTCATTTTCGTTGTCCTACGGAAGGTTTTCAAAGCATTCACAGAACTACTATAAAGTAAAAAATCAACCTTTTCTTTTCACTTCCCTAATGGCTGTTCCTAAGAACTATCGAGTCTGACAGTCTCAAGTCGATACTTCGTTTGATCGGCGCATTATAAGCCACTGTTAAAAGAACTTCAAAACTTGGCCACGTGACTAAATCGAAAACAGCGTTGGCTTGTGAATAATATTAACATATTTTCGTTATGAGTAAAAAGAGACACGGAAATTCTAAGAAAATGACATTGAAGAGAATAATTACACTGTATTGTTCTTTATGTTCATGCAGAATTATACTGCACTGTTTTAACGGAAGGGAAATAAGTTCAAATTATTTCATTCAGTATATCTAAACTCGAGGAAAATAAATCGTTATAGTCATTTAGGTATTTTTGCGATTGTACCAAGCTATAGTAACCTAACTTTTCTCCTTTAATACATTGTTGAAGTTCAGGATCATACTATTTATAAAACTCGCATTATATGTAGACAATTTTCTATTTACTGTCGATTCACCACACTCATCCAATTCTTCGCTGAAGTTGTTACTGATTTTTATTTCGCTCATTCATACGCTTAAGAGTCACATATCACATATCATAAAATTAACATTTGCACATCAAACGTACATATGCGTGATATGTTAGTGGCGAAAGCAAGCAGATCCAAGGCATGCCAGTCAGCACATGCATCAGCAGTAGGGTTCACATCACTTTGCTGAGGGTGGATGACACTTAAGTGCCCTGTAGTTGATATGCTAATTATCGGGCACGCGTCTGGAGCACGTGCTTCAGCTTTCAAATGCAGGACAGTCCCGCGAGACGAGCCCAGACGACGCCCAGCGCTGATTAGATATTGAAGGTGAGGGAAGGACAGTCATCCAAACCTCCCTCGGTGCAGCTCTATGCCAGGAGCTACGAAATGCTTTCCATGAAAATCATTCTCAGTAAGCAGAGCTGTTAGGCAAGAAATGGCCATGAGCGGCTCATTCCTTTCTCCCCACACACTTCTCTTGCTGTGGAATAATTATGAGATAGTCCATTGTAGGCCCGAGGTCGATTGAATTTAGGACGTAATATAACTGGTCTATACTGGTATTAAAGCCATGATTTTCATCGAAGTTTTCATGCCTTGTCTACTTGACACTTTATGGGATGACAATGAGTTCCATTAAGTTATCATGGACTTTAAAATAAAAAAAAATGTAAGGACGTTCAGACCAATAGCATTGTAGTCAAAAATTAAGAATTTAGGTTACTATTTTTCGTTTTGTTTAGTAGGTAACTCGCCAATCAATTGACTGCATGTTTCTAACTGTCCAATAGAAGCGGAATTATTCTGTCTCGACCGAGTTAAAGCTTAGAAATGTTTCAAAACCAGAAAATGCTCCCTTTGAAAAACTACAGAACAGAATGCAGCCAAGGACTCTGCTCTGAATAATCCTGCAAAATACGGCCAAAATAACATCAAAAGCATCAAAGGCTCAACAAATAATTAGTGCGGACTGAACGGCGGTGACGGACGCTGACACTGACAGGCTAACTGCACGTCCGTCATGACCAGGAGACTGGCGGCTGGTGCGGTGAAAATTAAGCTTTTAAATTTTCATTCAGACATCACACGAGCTCATCATTCTGTTCGTCAGTTTTTCTCTTTGTCTCACTGAAATTTATTTAAAGCAGTGTATTTTAAAGTGAAAAACGAGGGCACCTGTCCTATCTAAACATGTTTTTTATTAGTTATCTTCTTTGCTGAAAGACACTACGTACAGCATATGTAATTTCATATACGTTTTCACTGAAACCTCTTCGTTTCGTTAAACTAAAACATATTAAAAATTTAATTATAGTGACAAACTTTGAATAAAATTCATAACAACTCTGAAAAAACTACAGAATGATTACTCTACCATCTTTAATGAAAATGACTACACCGATGCCCTCCTTCACAGAGAGTGACTGACAGGAAATATCGTGAAACTATGATTCCACTCTTGGCAAGTCCTTTTTCTAAATTCTAACAGAAAGGATCAACAAGCTCTACAGTGATATTCTTTGGGCCTGTGGACCTAATTAATTCGAAGCGTCCAGAGGAAATCCGACCGAAACCCTTCGTCCAGTTCCGAGCGCTGGAAGGCACTGGTGTTCAGAGGACATAACGAGTGGAAAATTTTTGAGAGGCTGAAATTACAGGCTAGTCGGAATTTCAAGTGACTCCTCACAGATTCATATTTAATGTACAATAATTAATTAATTAGGTTAGTTGACATTTGTTTGAACTGCTCTTTCTGAATTAGAAGAATCGGAATAGAGATCGATTGTAGCCCACTGTCTGTACTCAGCAGATATTGATGTAAGAGGTCACATTCAAGTCCGGCGAGCTCGCTTGTGTTGCTTCGTTGCTCAAGCCACAAAAAATAGACCAAATCTGAAATTCTAAAGCATGAAAGATTGAATAAAAACTTCTTTGTGCTATCTAGTTCAAGATAGATTGAAAAAACTCCACGTTCCTCAGGGATAGCGTTAGATTTCGTTCTATGAATTGCATCATAATACAGGGTGCAACAACATAACTTCTTTTTTTTTAAAGCAAAAGGTTTTGGAAAAAAATAAGCCAATCATTTGCACATTGGCAATACGTATATTATACGATTCGGAAATAACTACGTATAGAAGGAATGTCAGAATTAAATAGGCAGTGAAGTTAGGAATCAATTACCCAGTTGTATTTACTATTTTCCGATAGGGAAAACAGAAAAAATGATTCAGTGAACTTTTTCTTTACGAATAAATTGAGTTATTTGGTAATAAGTATGTTGTTCGACTCGTTAAAAAGGGACTGCAATCAAAGCTATTTTATTTTATCTGTCTAGGTAATCTCTGACAAAGTTCCAAAATGGTTTCCTTAAAAAGCGCTCACGCCATGTTTGCAACAGGATATTTGCCAAGACTTTGAACCCTACAGACAACATGTGTAGCTGATATTCTATTTTTGATCAAGACTTCACTCTCATTCATAAACTAAGTACTGTAAATTACGAGTATATTCAACAGATGTATGTAGGTAGGTGAGTTTAGGTTCTGAGAATTATTATACATTGTAAATCTGATAAAGAGATACTGGTGGCAAAGAGCAGTTAGCATATGATGGCGGTTGCCATTATCCTCTTACTCCAGTAATGGCTTGCATCGTTACCGCAAAGATGAACTCCATTATCAGGAGCAGGTCGTGTGAGACGCGACGGTTGTAAGTCACGCTACACCTCTTCCACACTGCGCCTCTTCTGGCAGACGAATAAACAGCTACTAATTTATTCATGAACATTCTCTTTCATAGTATGCAATAAATAAAGTTAACAAAATACCTATAGTTTTAACAAGAAAATTGATACCTTTAAAATTGAGCTACCTGATTAAGTTAGAGAAAAAGGTTGCTGGGCCTGATTTTCTTAATTAGAAAAATTGAAACATACTGCCAACAACATTATTGCAAATCACCCCGTTGAGGTAAATAGATTACTGTGCAACATATGTATGTAAAATTGTGCTTAGGATGAAAGTATTTAATGCTTAATTATAATTAATTGCACACTCGGCTTAAATGGTAATAAGCGACAAAGACCCAAATAAATAGGGGGGTAAAAGGATATTCGTTCATAACAGTGCAACTGGTGAAGCTTTCATGAAAAATAGATCACATAATAATTCAGATGATGTCGTAAGCATGTTATGATGTTAGAATAGAATAGAATACATAGAATAAGGCAATGGGAACGAGCCCATGCCGTCTAAAGTAAATCCATCAGTCATGCACTTACACCTTAACCACGTTAGTCAATTCAGTCATGTACACACATTTCACTCATGCACAGGCATTTCTGCTACGCCCATTTATTTCAATCATACAAATCATACACTAGCCCTGAGAAGTTAGGGACATAGAGTTAGTACGATGTAATACTGGAGGGTTCGTAATCCAAAATTTGTCGAGACCATTTTTGAATGTGTTTACAGCGCCAGCAGAAACTATGTTTTCTGGCAGATGGTTCCAAGTTGCGGTAATTTTAAAGGGGAAAAAGTTCATAGCTTGTGATGTCTTGAAGTTTCAAGCTATGAACTTTTTTCCGTTAAAATTGCCGCAACTTGTAACCAGCTGCCAGAAGATATATTTTCTGCTGGCACTGTGAACACAGTTAATTATTTAGAACACTGAAACATTTCTGTGATGAACGTATACATTCATTTGGTTAGTAATGTAAAGAATATTACTAGTCGAGTAAAACACTTACGCTTCATATTAAATATTGTGATTTCCCTAAGTAATGATATACACCAAATGAAGACAAAGGAAGAAACGAACTATCTTATAGAAAGGACTTTACAAATCTATAATTGAAGAAGTCTTAGTCCAACTGACATCTAGGGGAAAGAAAGAAGGATGAAGTCAGGGATGACGTAAGACTGGATCTGTCCTCTTAGCACCATGCGGCTTGAATTTAAAAGAGACATCATAGGTTTTATCACGAACTGAAAAAGAAAAGAACAATCTCAGTCAACATCAGTTAAATAATCAACACAGTGTCTCTGTGAAGTATGAGACAACCTGTGGCTCTTTCGTATACTTAGTTCGTATAAAATTAACGCGTCAAACTTTGACGCTTGTGTGTTAATATTGGCGACTACTACTCTCAACTGGTCGAAGTTGTGAGCGTCACGTTACGACAGAAAAAGTTAATTATAGTCATGAATGCTATTGAGTATTCAGTGTGCCATCGCAGATTATTCGATATTGTTATCATGAATTTAGAAATGGCTTCTGAACCAACATGATTCAAAGCATTCGTTCAATGGGAAAAACTAAATTTTTCCACGTATTAGTCACTGCATCAGTGTTTTCTTCGTTCATTTGATTTTGAAGCAGTAAAATAAAATTGAAGAAAAATCTTCAATAATTTTATGATGAGTGGGGTTTAGTCTTGATTTAAAATCCAGTGATAATAATCATAGTAAACATAAAAGTGAAATCTAGTTTTCAGCTGCAAGATTTGTACAAAGACATTACAAATGTCCGCAGTGAGCGCTGAGCTACCGAATTGTACTACAGGCTACGTTTACATCTGAGATCTACTACATTTCAACAAAATGGCGTATTTTCTTGTTAATCTAAAGCATTATGGTCAGTATGGAATAAATATGAGACAGAAAGGCATTACTCTATAACATTTCTTATACCAACTTGAAGCAATGCTGGAAAGGCCTATTTGAAGGCTGCAACACGCTTTTAGTCTAATTAAATTCTCTTGATTGTATAGTTCACGAACATTATATGAGTTATTTGAAATTTTCATACATAGGAAAAAGCCTTAAGAGGCAAACCTTTTCTCGCCAAGCAAATACAATTGCTCCGTATTCAGTCCATGTAATCATTATACCTGTCTCTAAGAAATGGTAACCATTAGACAACTTTCCATCGTTTGTCACTCATGCCACTTCGTAAATACTGACTTAATTTTATTACAGCACTTTAATTTCATTTATATCTCAAAGTAATTCAAGCTCTACTGCGCTTTTTCTTGCTGTTCCTCCTGTTAGGGACTTGTGTTATATATTGCACGCTCTGTAGCGTAGGCCTCACAGAAGTGAAATCCAAATCAATAGCCGCAAACGATATCCGATAGCGTCCAGGTCTCGCAGGGCCGACTGACGTGACTGCTCTGAGCTCTATCGTTGTCGTCTGGGATGCGAGACTCGACTCTGAACATCCACCTTCAAGTCCACTGACTCGTACGTACAAATCATATAGTCCTAAATGGTAGTTACTCCTATCCAACTCCACTGGTCGTACGTGTGTTCACTGCCTTGGATCAAGAAATCTCCAATATTCCACTCTGACTCTATCATCTCTTCTTGTAACATGGATCGCGCAAAGGAGTCCATGACTCCAATTCTACAATTGCCTGTAGTTATGACGTTTGAAGGTCTTCAGTAATAAGGCTTCTACTCTGAATACTTGCTCCATTTGATATCAAGCTTGAGTGTTTAAGGGCTTCAGTTATTATTACGTTCAGCTATCAAAAATTTAGAGCCTAGATTTCAAGGATTGATTCAGCGCTATATGCTGTGATTCCTATTTGAATGTTCAATACCGATGCGGTAATAATGGAAGTCATTTAAATATTCCTATTTATCACCCGTCTCTAATAAAACGAAGTTAATTGGGGTACCCTCTCCTGTAGACAATACAATACCAATAATAACTCTTTCAGTTCAGATTCTTCTAATCGTAAACACTCGATCAAAATTTTCAGCACAAACTTGAAGCCTATTGATGCCAGATGGTATTGGTTGACCACACTTGAATCAATATAATCTTGCAGGCTGTGCAAAAACTTTTCCAATAACGGCTGAGCGTCGTTACAATACAAGCCACTCAATAATGCCAATATTTGAGACGAGAAATCAAAACTTCTTTCGACTCTGCTGAAAACTAAATCCTATGAGACGGTACAGCTCGTGAATCTCAACGAAAGTGCTGAAGATTTCGATTTCCTATGCACAACAAACGAAGGTAAACAATATTTTTCACAAGCGCTTTGCGGTCTTGTAGCTAAAAGAAAGTTTACAATTTCTTGGCAATTGAAAAATTTATGCGTAAATAATTTGAATTCTTGTGAAGCAATGCAAGTTTATTATTCAAAATTATTTCAAACCTGCTTGCACTCGGTCACATATTTGGTATGCCTTACTTAATTGGTATTTACGACACTCGTTTTTAGTTTACAAGTTTCACGGAATCATAGCACTCGGACCCACGTACTTGCAATCGTGACGCTCTTAGGGCGTTCAAGAAAAAGTTTCCAAATTAGCGAAATTCAACGTTTCATTCTATGTCGCATCGGCCAATAAATCTAAAGAAACACTGAAGGTCTCTTAAGTATAGAGCACAAGATGATCACCAGTAAATAAAACGTGAACTCTTTGCATTAGAAGCTTACACGAGGCGGATCAAGACTCGCCCTCCAACGCGCAGACCTGCACACGCTCGTAAAGCAATTCCCTTTATGGTTGAGAACCGCTCAAATTCTGCGCTAATTGGCCGTATCTTTCCTTTATTCAGCTGATGACTACAACCTACTCCAAATTTTAAAATATATTGATCCTTTTCCTCAGGTATTATTTCATCTAAAGGCATAACAAGTTCATTTTGTCAAGACAATATTTACCCATGAAAATGTTTAAACCGTTCCTCTGGGTCTAAGTGTGTCGTCATAACCCACTAGACATGCGGTTATGCTGTATAAAAACTAATGTATTTGGGAGTCACTGCTCAGGATACTAGTGTGTTTTCGTTTAAGGGCAACTCACTCATGAGTATGGAACATGAACATGTTGAAGTATGCCACATAAAGGATGGAAAACTAGATGATAGCAACTAAAGTGAATTTACTAGATACAAATATTTGACAGTTAAATTCAAACCCATCTCTGTTATTAAGGAGTGACATGCATTAATTCAAACGCATTTAAGTGCAGCTCGTAGGGATGATTTTTTCTCAAAAAGTTAGTGCAAACAGAAGTACATATTAAGTAAATACTTCAAACACTGACATCAGACATCAAAATTTTTTATCAGGGAATGAGAGAGTATGAATTAACACGACTAATTCGTTGGCACACAGAGGAAATTACAATAGTTATTGCTAAATCGCGTCAGTAAGTTACAATTTTAACTGAAATCTTATCTGCATTAACTGATTCAAATGACTAGTTGCTAAATGCCACAAAAAAAAATTCAATAAGGAGCATTTTATTACTTCTGATTATATAAAGAGAAGGTTTAAGGATTGAAGGAATGAGATGATGGACTCGACAGATCGACTTACCTGGCGAATATGAATGCATTACCCATATAAACATGTGGGCATAGAGACAAACACTGAGAGTAACTTTGCAAGTTCATGTTTGTGGACAGTGCACAAGTGGATAGTTACTATCGTTATAAATAAAAATGATTAGAGCATAGTCCATAAGATCAGTGGTCTAAATTCATGTTAAATATGATGCAAAGTAAAGCAGTAAGAATTTTAATGAATACACAAGGAAAATTCTGTCGAGCTTACCTGTATTTTAATGGCAAACATGGCTAAAATCAAAGTAAAAAATCTCATCCGTGTTGTTGGCAAATTTACTCCCTTCTGTATGGAAGACTTCGGGTGGCTCTTGCAATCCTCCGTTTAAAACATTTCTTTACAAACATTTTTATTCTCAGTGTCTCCACCTCAGTATGCTGAGGACGGCTTCGCACAATCATCATTTTCAGTCAAAGGTTTGCTTGGCAGCAAATTTGATTGCCACTGCCAAAACGTGAGACCGCATCGGTGTAACCCATTCGATTAATTTCAGCTCTTGTGGTAACATTAGCTTACTGCTCACCAACAAACTTGGGCATGAAAGTGTCAAAGAAAGTAGAATTTTAAATTTCATCTTAGATTTCATCTAAGTGCAAATTAATTATGATTCTTATTTATTTGGAGAAATAATCACAATGTTGCTGAGGACACATCAAAAATAAAAAGTGTATAAAATATACCTGTTGTATTTACGAAAAATTGAAATTGCTTGCAAAAAAATGCTTTATTTTTTCAGTTTGGGATCAATATTTGGTTATTGAATATACAGGGTGGAGCAACATGACTTCCATTTTTTCAAAGCAAAGCACTTTGAAAAAAGGAAGTTATGTTGCTCTTCCCTCTATACCCTAAGCTTATCCTATAGTTACTCACAGATTCATTTAAGACTATTCAAATTCAGTTACCACATGAAAGACAAAATGGTGAATGGTGCTGGAAGGCGTAAATAATCTTACACATTTGATCATCATCATAAAGTCTAGAAATTTTTTAATTAATATTCAATTATCAGAAGTTTTAGAGGTAAACTTCATTTTGAATTTCATTTTATAGAAAGTAAATATATTCCAGGAAGCTATTGAATTTTCATATTAACGGTAGAAAGTGATATTCAAAATCTGTGAAGACAAACATTGATTTTATGTTTGGACTGATTCTTCAGAAAGTTAAAGTAGTGAATACACTAATATGTCAGTTAATTTTTTTATACCCAACCATAAGTTTGTCATCAAATTTTCGTCGTTTTTGATACAATGTTCTGTGTTGATATCGCAACCATAAATGTTCTGAGGAGGAGTCATTTATGAATTTCATAGCGATACACAACCGTTATTCAATATTGACACTCTATTACGTGTTTGATTGGTTGAGGTGGCCGTCCATGATCTGCACTGATTCTTTGGCGAACTTGAAAACTTTTTGATTAATAAGGGCCCAACAAGGATTAATCGAAAAATCCGTGTTCTGTAAGAGAAGTTTAAATGAGATAAATTGCCCCATGAACTTCTAATAAATTAATGCCTTATTCCAACACGTAATATCTTAGTATTTGTAGGTAGAAAAATCCAATTTATCGCATTCGAATCATGTTTCGCATCTCGATGTTTGAGGTAAAATCATCAAGGAAGCCCCGTGAATCATATATCATGTCACATTCTTGAGTATCCACTTTAGGTTTGCTGTCACACGATGTTATTGATTAGAACGACTGTAAGAATGTCATTGAGCAGAATAATATGATAGTATCTTATGACTTTTATCGAATAACTGTCTATAGGCGAGGCATGGCCGGCCTTCACATAATCGAGACAAGCTCTGGCAGCTGTCGGAAGGAAAGTCAAGATTGCGGCCTCAGAAGCGATTTTTTTTCTCATTGCGATTACTTTAAGGTATGTTTAAGAATTTTCGAACGAAAATAGGAACACGAGTTAAATCCAGGCACAATAATTTTGTTGAGAAACTTTGTAACTTGTGCTAGGTATCCCAGCAGAATGATGATGTAGAATTAATAGTGGTGGAAAACGTATCAAGAAAAAAATCTTAGCATTCTTCAGTAGTTTATTGCTTTGTTGAAAAGTACTTAGACGTAGTATTTGTTTTTGGGTAAATTGTGTACCATTTACCGCTATGTCTCGCAGTGGGAGCACAATTATCTTAGAACTGGCGCGCCCTCTGTCAAGAACAAGGAGTAGAATTGTCATACGAGCTTTCATGTCTGACACGAGTTACAAATGCTTACTTTCCATTTCCATTGTACCATCTAAATTTCGGCAGAATATAGAGAATTATCAATACAGGGTATTCAATAAGTAACATCAATACTTCCAGAGCCGATGTTGATCAAAGAGAAAAATGTATACAAATACTACCAATAGAAACTATTAGTGAAATTTAAAGTAACTGTAAGTTAACATATATAATTCAAAGTGTCCTCCATCTGCGACGTTAACAAGTTGAAGACGTTTAAAGAATGACCTGCACGAGTCATGAAGAACTTTTTGATAGATTTTGATCTACTCATTTTTGAGTTTTGACTTCAGTGTCTCCAAATTTTAGTAATGTCTCTCTGAAACCTTAACTCTCCGGTATGGATCAGATGCCGTAATCGGGAGAATTCCGGTACGGAGATGAAGGAAACCATTTGTGCTTTTAAATGAAGTTGTGAAGAATGGATGACCACCACTCATCTGTTTCCGTAGCTCTACGTCAGGGTGCTGGGTTTTGTTGAAATGACCACTGGCATGTTCTGGAATGATTTTAGAGCACAGCAACAATGAATCGGCAGGAGTGCCGTTGGGGTACGTTTTTTTATTAATTTGAACCCTTTCTTTCACAAAAATCAATAGACTTGTTCCGGTTTCAGCGATTGCATCTCAAACTATCCCTGACGTCGCTCTTTGTATCACCATCTTGGTCGACTGGTGAGCGAATCTGCTTGTGACCGGAAAGACCCGGGTTCGAATCCCGCTGCCGACATGGTTGACGCGGCTAGAAATACGGCATGGGACTTGGGTAAATAACCGAATAATTATCGAAGTAATTATCCGACCCAAGAATGGGCCAGAAGGTTCGTTCCTATAGCCTCATTCTATTCTATTCTATTCTATTCTTGTCTTTGAGTAACTACCAGGATGTCAATCTCACCAGTCCCGGACCCAAATCGATGATTTTGAACGTTACGTTTTTATTCGACATAATTTTTTATTCGTCACCGAATCCGGAGTTCAGTAGCATGCCTTCGAGGATACGAGAAGCATTTAAGTATGTGCTAGACATATGTATGTCCACAGTTTCCGTAGATAACAGTTGCTTCTTTTAAGGTTTGTAATTCGAGGCCTTCAAGTCTTTTTGAAGAATGATGGACATACCTCCGACGGATACATTCCCCTCTTTGGGCAGAGTTTAGAGAAATTCCTTTGGGTATCTTCTGAGCTTTCTCTACTGGATTTTACAAATTTTCAAGGTTTTGGTAGTTCAAGAATGACATTGTTCAAGCCCATTCTTTACTTATCCAGTCTCTTTAAACAGCTTCAACGTTCTCAAACGAACATTCAATATACTTATAAGGTCTCAATAATACCATCCGTTGTAGATTTTTCTCTGTATACAAGTTCATGCTTGCAAAGCTCATGGAAGTTCAGCTATTCTTTTTTGATTAAATCTTCAGCCATTATAATGAATATTATACATGAAAACTTATGATTTAGTTAATAGATAAAAGGTAATGAAAATTAAATCTTAGTTTAAATTAATCCCTATTTGACATTTGACTGTAAGGATTATTGAACACCCTGTAATTCATCAAATAAAAGGGAAAAATGTTGTCAAGTCGTCAGGTACGCTCATGTTACTGGCCAAGTAGAATTTGTATGACTGTTTGACAGTTATTAGTTGAGCAAAATCTCAAGTCATTGATATCATACGACGTGATATAGTCTAGCGCTCTTGCAAACAATAAATTGCTAAATGTAAGGATTGTGACGACTACAAGGCAAGTCACATCGATGGACAAGAGCGTTTTAGTATAGTATTGTCCAATTTCGTGAAAACCATTTTATAAGGTATCCTGTGGAAAAAATGAATAGGTTGTAGCTAATTTAAATTCACTTTTGCCCCTAACAAATATTTTTGCCTTCAGCAGAGAACATGGAGTTCCGACTCAAGAAGGGACGAATCCATAGGGACCTCATCTCAAAGTGAGCTTGCTTATCCTCGTACACAGCACTGTTGCCTGGCATCACTCTCGTTGTGGGAGCGTCCGCTCAGACAGCGTGGAGCATAAATACTTTGGAGATTTCTCCTCCTCAGTTCTAGTTATCTTCCTGACTGAGATGGACTCTGATAGAGTAAACCATTAAATATATTAAAACAGGCCCATGAAATGTTATGCGCCTTTTATTCAAAATATTTCTACTTATAAATTTTTCGTCATAAACTTGTACTGTTTTCAAAATTTTTGCATGCCATTCGATAAGCTGTGGTACGACTATGCAGTAAGGATGTTATTAAAAAATAATCTGGCATCACATTCCGACTTAATTTCGAAGGGAATAGGGGTTTTCGTGCACAATCACTGTACTGAGAATAGTGATTAATTTTATTAATAGATAACTGGAAATATATTTCCTCTGAACAGGATCTTTCTTCTCAAAGGTATCTACTTGAAGTCTACAGGATAATGAAAAATAAGCAGACGTAACGAGAGCCATGCATTCTACACAAGTAATAAAGCAAGTATTTCTGCAGTATTAGTACATTAATTTCGAGGCACTTAACTTACTTGACATCATAGAATTTACAAAAGTTCATAAATGAAACCCAGTACGGGCCTCAGTCCCTATCGAACTGAAATTAAATATACTTATGATCAAACTGGTTACTCGCATATTTAGATGACAGCCATTAATATTCCCTAACGAGTCTACCTTTGCCATACACGGACAAAAAAAACTGCAGCTAGAATGCCGCCATGGAGATCCATCCATCATCCCAATTGTCATTTGGGCTCAGTTTTAATTCGATGAAGCCCGCAAAATTTTGAATGAAAGCTCGATCGAGCGAATCCAATATGGACTTTTTAGTTAGATGGGGGAATTGGTCGGGACTGAGGCGGCCGTATTGGCAGAAGGTCAGCAAGAATTTGGCTCATTCGAGGAATGTTAATTGCACTTTATGACGCTGCTCCTAGAGCGACCCCTCACAAGCTGGATGGCTGACTTGCTATCTCAACATTATGAACAGAAGTGACGTATGGATCTTGATAACGAGTGGTTCACCTTTCTCAACTGGAGGGATATCATGTTTTCTCATTCGACTGTATTGATTTTGAGTTTCCTGTTATTTTAGGAAAACCATAGATTGAGATTATCTATCAAATTTTTCTGACATAAAATTCTCTGTTTTAACGGGAGGGATAGTTCTAGTGAGTTCTAAGATAAAAATAAACAGATATATGTAGACAATGAAAGATAATACTAGGCAATAGAGGAAAGAACTAGCATTTTTTTCAATTGACATTGAATTCAATTTTCGATTTGTGTAACAAACATTTTATTTAACTCGTTGTATTGGTCACTTCATCAAGAAACACTTTTTAAAGAGTTGGAATACGATACAGTGCAATGCAATACAGTACAGTACAAAAGAACACAATTCGACACAATACAAGACAATACAATACAACACAATGCAGTACAGTACAGTACAATACAATACAATGCAATGCAATGCTATAGAATGGGATGGAATAGAATAACATATGACAACAGGACCAAGACAGCTGGTTCAATTTTGAGCTGCTAGCCAAGCCCTGGTAGCCTAAAATTATACAGTGGTTCTTGTCATGCACTGAATCAGCATTTTATGATACAGAGTTTTTTACCCATTATTAATCAAACGATTTTCGAACGTGTTCACAATACCAGCTGAAACGACATTTTCGCGCAGCTGGATCCAAATTCCGACAATTTTACCTGGAAATTTTTTTAGAGCTAAGGATGTTTTGAGATTTTATATTATTAGATTTTGGCAACTATTTCAAGTTTGCACGTTATCATCTTTGTCGGAAAGCCTTTCCAGGATAGTATCGTTAAAGTTTGAAATTATGATATTCATTTAAAACAAAAATTGTTAATGTCATTATATCATTTACTTCCCATAACAGCGCTTCCCAATCTTGCAATAAATGAAGAAATATTCCTATTCCTAAGTGTTCTCAATATAAGGCCAGTGTTGTTTTGATTCCTCATTTTTCCAATGTGAAAAATGTAATTATGAATACTTGAATTGTGCCTCATATTGTATAACCTGATATTCAAAATTGACAATTATTTACTGTATTAAATATCCATATTTTAGTACTGAAGTGCTTGTCAATCATAGTACAGGGTAGCACATAAGTAATACCCCCTTTTAGAGACTTATTAACCAAAAAAATGCAAGGTAAATGGATCGAAATAATTGTAAACGATAGAGAAGATCTTAAGATTTAATTACTGGTTAGGTATGGAATTACTTAATGAATTATAAATTTTTAAAAAGGGGTGTTTCTGATGTGTTACTCTGTGCATAGTTCTTAATTGTAGATTTCAATTCGTCTAAATCATCGGGCTGCACTGCTCTCTCTGAAGACTGAATAAAATTTGAACGAAGAAAAGTTTTGCGTGGCAGATAAAAACTATTCAACATTTTTTTCATTTCGTTTGTTAAAGTAATACAGACTTCGAATTCACATGATCTCGGCGGAACAAAAATGTCAATAGAACACGCCATGTTCTGCTAAAGAATGAGCTTAAGGATCAAGGATGTGTGTTGACATCGTGTTTTTGACTTTCTCTAATGACGCATTAATATAGACTTCCTTTATAATGATACAAATGATACTTTTGTCTGAAGTTACAGTAGGTATTCTGACTCACAGCCAGAGACCACAGTTTGTTTAAAAACTCAATGTCAGTTATCAACTTGAGATTTGTAAACTCGTTTTCAACACAAATCTTTAGAATCTATTTAGTACACATACCATGAAAAGGTTTTTTTGGAGTGTATTAAACCTATCGTTATTACATACCCGTAGGAAATATTAATTTTTTTATGTCTAACCCAGAGGAAATTTCGTTGCATGAATGCTCCTCAACTGAAGTTCACGAAGTGCTCTGCTCTGAAAGAAGGAAGTTATGTTGCCTCGTCCTGTACTTTCCCCTTGGAAATTGTTTCAACAACTCATTTTCCGAACCGCTTTTTATTTCAAGAAAATTTTAAATAGCATCAATTTGATAAAACCGTCGCGTACTCGTATTTATTCATTTATGTGTGCGTTTGACATTACACACTCGGGAAACCACTGAAGAAAATTAAAATTTTTGAAATTTCAAATAATAAAAATTTAATTATCGTGCGAATGTTTGAGTATCAAGAATGTAGATTTTAAAAACATGTAGTTTCTTTATATTTTAGTGTATGCATTTGAATCATTGCATTGAGGATACAAAAAGTATAGGATTACTATAAAATACGTGATTTTATCGTTTATGGCCATCTTTCCCTCCGTTATGGAAATTCCTTTGGGAAGGCGTCTTTGACTGGCAAGTGAAGGGGAAATGAGGCAAATAAAAAGCTCATCTCAACAACAACGAGATGAAATAAATTCATTAAGATACACAGGGATTTTAACAATATATGTACAGTCAATTCATTCACAAATAAAAAAATCACATGCAGGCCTACAAGTCCTAAGCTACAGGATCGTGTGAAATTAGCTTACTTTTTCCCCAAATCAATTTTTTATTTCGATTGAAATATGCTTTCAAAGTGTATGGTCAATTTTTTCACGTTTAGTTGCAGGTGTTGAATTGGTCGGATATGAATGTTAAATGTTCGTCATTGCCCTGTGTTGATTTTAGAGTAGCGTAATGTAGCTGATGAGTGTTTCCCTATTTTATCGCAGCCCAAAATTTCGCTATTGAACAGAAATGTCTTATTTATCTGTGTTCCAACACCGCCAATTTTCATCAATAATTTTCGCCTTCGCGTCTTCTCTCTACTGTAGTTCATCCATGATGTGGTGGGGATAAGAAGAGCTCAGTGGGTCGGTACGAACATTCTCCGGCAGCGGTTGCTTTCTGTGCGGTCTAAGAGGAGAAGTCGGCTTCTATTATTATTCATGCGATAATGGTGCCTCACAATGGAAGTACTGGGACATTTCAGAGTCTTGTTCTATTCAAAACGCTACGCGAGAAATGGTGTATAGCCTCTGCGGTTTTACTTCTTTTGGGCGTTAGGAGAGGCAGCACCTGTGCGCACTTGGCTGTGACACAGCACCAAGTTTTCCTGCCCTATGGTATAAATGTTCGAATTATGACTTGGTACAACTTTGGTTGTCATGAACTGGTTTCACTACAGCCAGCAGAAGCTTAAGGTGAGATCAGATCGGTAGGTAAGCTTGAGGTTCAAGAAAGTATTTTTGGTTGTTTCTTAACAACTAAATGCAGCAGTTTCGTTTCCAAACACTGCTATGGTTCTTTAAAAAATTGGAGCCAACAAGCTGTAACATTACTCTCCTATAATCAAGGAAACACAATTTGCAAGAAAGGTTTTGCCCAAGAAAAAGTGAATATGTATTCTCCACCCAGTACACGCAAGTGAATATTTTAGTTTCAGGACAAGATGAACCGACGAACAACTCGAACCCAAATTTTTCATTATCCATGAAATAAATGACAAGGAAGTACTCTTGCAGACCAATGGCTGGACTTGTTAAGTCAGCCTTAGCTCTTTAGCGACCATATTACTTTCATCCGATTAGAAAATTTTTTGCTACATTGATCTGTCTTCAGCAAATCCAAAGGAAGTAGGTAATGTGTGTGTATTATGAAAATTTACTGTTACTAAAAAGTTTTAAAGAAAAGTTTCAAATACATACATATACCTCAACATAACAAGAGTTATTATGGGCCATTTGAAATATCAAAAGCTTTATCATTTTTTAGAGAATGCTAGAATTCACTTAGTTCTCAAAGATATGAAAGTATCATCAAAACTTTTTAAGATATCAAAATATGTCTTAGAAACAGCTAAGTTCAGCATGGAAATTAAAGATGTAAAACTTCCACTCGTTTGACAACAAAATTCATGCGAATATATAACAAAACACGATATAGGTAACATACATATCCAAACGAAACGTCAATTAATTTCTGTATTGTACAAGAAACTAGTATTCTTTCACTTCACTTTCCCCTCAGTGACGAGACCCAAAACCAATTCCGCGGTCTGATCTGTTAATCCCGGCAGCTCTAAAGTAATTTTGAACGATTGCTGCAGAAGTAAAAAATGGAGTAAAGCCACCGAATAAACTCCAGCTACCCGCTGCACTCAATAATGCCGTTCCGTATAAATCAGAAAGCTATTAAATCCCGACGGGAGATTTATCGGCTCGTGAGGCAAGATAGATGTTCCACAGTAATTGTCTCGATGAGAAGAGCTGCTATGACAAATATCTCTTCAATATGAAATGCATAAGCCCGTAATACGTAGTCACTGGCTTGGTTGTGTGAACTATCATGAATAATCGTCGGAGGTTGATCTACTTTTAACCAAACGATGCCTCGTGTGTGCATGAGACATAAAAATATGAACAACATACTGCATGATTGATAATAAAAAGGAACTTTGTTAGGAACCAACGAAACCTTCAGGTGGGATGGGAATGAGCAATGTTTGAACTTACAGTCATGAGGACAATGGGAACTCGATTTTCATACTGAAATGGGAATATTTCATAATAATCAGACCAATAAACCATTTGCGACAAACGTTGACGTAAAATTTATTTTATATTTGTTTGACAGTCGCTTTTTCAAAATGCCTTCGATTGTTGTCTATGGTAGAGTACTTTCTTGCCGTTGATATACGATCATCTTATATTTCAATTTTCAAAATGAGATTTAGAGTTTGTTAGTAAGACTCCGTAACGCAGAGCATAAGTTGTTGTAGGAATGTGCAGTGAGCGTTGCAAGAACTAGTGTGTTGCAGGAAATAGTGACAGTTGCATAAAGTAGTGGGTATTGCAGGAAGTATTGATTGTTGTACAAAGTAGCGAGTGTTTTAGGAAATAGTGAGTCTTGCTAGAAGTAGTGAGTGTTTTAGGAAGTAATGAGTCTTGCTGGAAGTAGTGAGTGTTGTATAAAGTAGTAAGAATTGTAGGAAATAGTGTGTTGCAGGAAGTAATGAGTGTTGCAGGAAGTAGTGAATCTTTCAGGAAATAGTGAATGTTGCAGGAAATGAAGAGTGTTGCAGAAAGTATTGAGTGTTGCAAGAAGTAGTGAGTGTTGCAGGAAATAGTGAGTATTTCAGGAAGTAGTGAGAGTTGCATGAAGTAGTGAGTGTTGCAGGAAGTAGTGGGTATTGCAGGAAGTGTGAGTGTTTTAGGAAGTAGTGAGTGTTTTAGGAAGTAGTGAGTGTTGCAGGAAGTGGCTATTAGTCCAAAACTACAGTTTGTTTGAGCAACATTTTTTACAGATCGTGGAAGGTTATCAAAGGAATTCACACTGTGAATTAAATATTATCTCCAGTTTAAATACCAAAATTTATTCCGTATTAAACGATAATTATTATACATATACGAGTATATCAAATTAGGTAATAACATTTCAATATGTATTAAGTATTAGGTATTGTTCAGCCTGTTGTCGAATATGATTAATTTTTAAAATTCTGTTTCAAACACATATATGAATAATAAATTTAAATAATATTGTAAGTTTGTGTTAAAATAAAATTCGGTGTATTTTTAATGGGATAAGAGAGCTTCTTAACATAGAATAAAGCTTTTAATTGAGATTCGTGTATCAAAATATTCAAGTATTGTTTGTACAGGTGTGAAAATATAAGAGGCACTTCATTACTGAATCATATTCAGTCAGATAAGTTCTGGAGAAACGTGTTGTAAAGTTATGAGTTTAAAAAAGAAATGCTATTCACGGTGGGACCGCTATCAGCTTGGCTCCTACTCGCCTCTAATTACACGTAAACATTTGAGAGTCACCTTTTGTATGAAACTTTTATGGTCTTCATTGTGAAAAGAATTTTTCAAACATGACAGAAGAAGCCTGGTGAAAGACTAGCCGGAAGAAAGAGACCGAAGCCTTCGGAAAGGGGAGACGAGCTGAGTAATCGAGTGTGCTATCACTTCCAACTATTGAGGCTGCGGAATGAACGCCGTGTGTCTCTTTCGGTGAGCTATGCAGTGCGATCCTCGCAGCGTTCCAGGCTTGATCGTAACAATCAATGCAACCTTTGATCTCGCTACCGGTGGCCATTTCCAACTTCAGGGATGAAGTGATATTTGAGTTTCTGGAACAGTCCCGCCAAACAAGACAATCAGGTTTCCTGTTCACTTCAAATATTACAGAAATATCAACAATGGGGCAATTTCTAAGATTCTCCCTGATGATCGTAAGAGAATTATTCAAATATAAACGAATTCCAAAACATTCTGAGAAGACATAAATTTTAATTTAGTCTGCTAAGTAATTTTAAACATTTTCAGATTTATGTATATATTAATCGCAGTCTTAGAGAACCAACACCTCTATCAATAAAGCAAATTTCAAGTAGGAGTGTTGGAAGTGGCAGCATAGCTACACAGGTGGCTGGAACACCTTTAAAAGACCGTCATTTGTTAGCCAAATCCTCTAATTATGAACAGCAGCAGCGCTCGGCCTGCGACCCCGCGTACCGCAAATGTAAGGCAAGCTCGCCTGCGACAAGCACCTTTAATTCGAATTATAGCCTTCCCGAGCTTGCCAGTGGTCCATTTCTTGTCTACAAGATTCAATAATAACTGAGTTAATCAGTAGAAAATCAAACCATCGCGAACAAAGTTCGGACAAACACGAGAAACTTAACCACAAATGTCCCAATATTTATGAGAAACAAACTTCTCTTGCTATTTATTCCATAGAGGTGAAATGTTCCGTGAAAGCATATGAAAAAGCAAGTACGTCGACGTTATATTATAGTTTTTTGGAAATTATTCTATATGAGATCGAAGCATGCTAGTGGTGAAACTAAAGCTGCAGAACATGGGATTTTCTGATGAGTTTGGCAATGCTCTGAGATTTATGTCTTCGAGAACGCTTAAATGGAAAGAGTTTTGGAAAACAGTTCTTTTTCACGTCGTACAAAAGATTGTGACCGCCACCAATAAGTTCCACACATTAATTAATGCCTATGGCAGGTTTTTCTCACGTGTGCTTAATTAATCGATACACTTCGTATTACAAGACATTTTTCCAATAATATTACTACGACTACTTTAATTATCTACTTTTATAAGCCAGAAAGGTAAAAAATTCTTTTCCTGTGTTTACAAACAGTGCTTCTTCTTAAAACCTAATAATATTGTAACTCATTTACAAGTTGAGTGAACAACTCAGAACCACAAAAACATCTGAATGATCCGCTGCTTCCATAGATTCCTAGGAATTCGCAAGGAGTCCTGCATAACAAATGTATGGTGCACTGTAGTACACGTTTTTGTCCTTGGTCGAGCTCTGAATAAATCATGGCCCAGTCCATGTTTTGGTGAGAATCGATCATTATTGAGTGTGGTTATGTCACAGCAAGACGGCGTTGTGTTTGCTGTGGAGCTGAAAGTCAATATGTAGTCCAATATTGACTGCTATATATGCAAAAATTTTCCAGTACTTCGACGAAAATTCTAACGATGAAAAATCGTGTTTACGCTTCCAAAGTACTCATAAGATGGAGAATTGGAGTAAAAGAGGATTTAATTGTGTCAAAGTATTGAAAAATGAAAACTCTACACAACGTTAAGCTGAAAATGAGCGAAGGGATTTTTCACATTCAAAGTGAGCTTTGAAAAATTGGCTACACCGCAACCAGAAATATATAAATTCTGTTCATATTGAAAAGAATACGTTGAAATAGAGTTTACATGAATGCCACGGGGAACCAACTAATTACGAGTTTGTCCGTTTCAAGAGAAATTTTTAAATTTTGGAAGCAAAGACTATTTTCTTGTGATTAGTTTTTGATCATCGTCTGAACTTCACAGCCTCTTGAAATTGTGCTCTTTATATCATAAACTATTGTATCATTTCCTTAAAGTATCTTCACAAACTCGTTTTACCACAAAAATTGAATTTTTTCATGTGTTGTAATTAATCCAACAGTTGAAATCAATGGCTGGAGACATTTTATAGTTCTTAAGTCGTTGTTGTTGCTCTTTTTTAGACCTGTTATGACCTAGAATGGACTCGTTGGCTTGTTATTTTTGCGTTATATATTAAAGTATTGCTAGTACTTTCTCCTCATACCTCAAGAGGTTTGAGAAAACAGGAGTCTATTCTGAAGGCTGGTTCATTTTTTATTTATTTTTATGAGTACGATCGAATCCCAAAATTCAACGTTGTCAATGCAACTTCAGAATCGTTAGAAAAACCACTTGATTGTTTTAGTGAATCAACAAACAAATGTTTGTTAACGTGTGAGAATATGCAAGTCACAACTATTGAGCATAATGGAGCACCATTTTTGCTTATTGTTTAAGTGAAGCTTCATATTTTTAAACTTATCATGACTGAAACTCAGCACAAAATCTTTCAGAGACATGAAATTTCCCTTTTATAACCTGACTCCATATTTTCTGAGTCCCTTCGTCGTGGGAAACACTTCTAAACATAACAAAAAATTTAATGTTATCACAGGTATGGAGAAATATCGGCGAGAACACACTTGTCAAACGATTTTCAAAGCCTACCAACAGCATGAATCAAGCCTACATTTGGCTGCTCTCCTTATTTGCCCATAGTGTAGACCTTTGTTGAATATGAGAAACATGATAACACATCTTTCAGCCTCAGTGAATGTCGCCTACAAGAAATAATGAATAGAAACGTAAAGAAGTAAGGAAGTGGCAGTACATTGACACTACCTTTAATTCAGAGCAAAATTATGGTCTCATGAATATGTTCAACTCATCGTCTGCGTTGTGAACTAAACTTTTCATCTCACAGCACACATGAGCGTAAGAAAAATGCATACTTGCGTCCGTATTACAGCCGCGTACAATTCACTAAGTTACGTGCTTTTAATTAAACCAATTTTGTAATCGCCATCGTCGTCTGCATTTAATAAGTTATTACTTAGCTTGTTATTTTGTTAAAATTTATGTCAAAATTTCGATATGTTTGTTATTATGTTATTTTCTTTTATTTCTGTTAAATTATCAAACTTTTCAATGCGATTTCGTGATAATAATAACTAAAATAATGATAATAATTGTGTTAGGTAAAACAAAAATAGAATTGATGGTATTATTGATAATAGGTGTGAGGAAAACAGTTATAACATTTGTAAAAACGTAATAATAACAATAGCAGGACCCGCGAATAATTCGCGGTTAGTTCAATAGCTGTCTCTCCACCTCGTTCAAATTATTTTGCCGTTCTTGGTCTCTGTTTCTCATGTTCTCTAGAAATTGATGTCTCTCCACCTCATTCATATCATTTCGTCATTCTCGGTATCTGTTTCTCCTGTTTTCTAGAAATTGCTGTTTCTCCATATCATTCATATCATTTCAACTTTCTTGATCTCTATTTCTCATGATTTGAAGATGCAATTCTCGCTCCCCCTGACTCATATTCATCCTTTGCTGTTGTATTCGTAGTCTGCTTCTATCACGAGTTGCTTGCCTTTCGTCTTCTCGCAAGCGCTGTCGGCTCCTTCTCCGTCGCTCTCTTGCTGCTTCTCTTTGTTCTCTTATTCTCTGCTCCATTGTTTTAGATCATGGGTGGGCAAACTTTTCAGTGCAAGGGCCACGTTCAAAAATTGGCAATTTCATTGGGCCGCATAGTACAGGTTCGCACATAAGTAAGGTATTGTCGGTATCACTGATACGCTAGCAGCACTTTTTAAAATTTGAAAAAATTCAAAAATTCAAAAAATTCAAAAACTAAAAAAAGGAAAATTGTTACGCAATTTAAAAAATTAAAACAAAATCAAAAAATGAAAACAACTAAAATATTCAAAAAACTAAAAAAAATCGAGAAATTCAATAAATTAAACCATTTGAAAATTTATAAAATTAAGAACATTAAAAGTAATTTAAAAAATATAAAAAAATTACATCATTTAAAAACTTAAAAAATCGAAAATAATTCTAAAACCAAAACATTCATAAAATTCCCAACCCAAAGTAACGTAATGTAACGTAACCCGACCCCAACCGTATAATAGATAGCGTAATGAAGGGTGTGATGCACAGGCGCGATGGTCGTAAGCGTATTAATATATAGATTACTAAGGTAGTTATCTTCGAGTTCAGGTAGATGACCATGATGTGTAAGAAGCAAGCCTAATACAAATATCGAGGTTTCTTAGTTCTCTGCTTGCTGAGATCACATTGCAATTTCGTATGACTGGAAAACTTGCTCGTTTCTACTCTCAAACTCTCAGAACAAAGAACTTAAAGAGACACTGAGAAACAAAGCCACAAGCACAAGAGTCGGTCGTTCACTGCGTACAGAGGACTTTACCTACTGAGTCAAATAGAAGACATTCAGATCTAAACGGGTGAAGAATAGTGATTTGAAATTAAGAGCAGGCTTGGAATGCTAATTGTACGTAGATCATCCATGGAAATTTTCCAGTAAGATTCTGCGCCGAACTTGAACAGTATATACCTGATAACTGGAACTGTTCAGTGATTATTGTAGAGCCTCAGTCGATGCATGATGACGGAAAAAACAAAAAACCGCCGTGTTTTCCATGTTACTTTTCGCAACTACCGCTCCAATTGATAAAAATTACAATAGTGCACATTGAAGACGATGAGCTTTGATTAGGTTTCGCTCCCAATAAGTCTCTGGGCTCTACATACAATAATCTTTGCACTCTTCCATTTATTAGATATATCCTGTTCAAGCCAAATAAAACTCTTGTATGGCCTGCGCAATATGTATCAGCAAACATTGAATTTATATGTTATTCTATTACATTATCAAGTATTATGACAGCAGATCTATTTAGCTAAAATTGATATTGATGTTCACTTCAGACAACACTGATGTTCTAAAGATTGCCGACGGAGGATGTGAACATGCCAAAACATTTATTCCTCCACTGAGAGTTTGGAACCATTACGAACTTCTTTAGACTCTTTTGTATCAAATTTGTGCCTGAGAGGCACTACACCAAATCCGTAAGCTGTTCAATTGGCTTTCAGTTTCTCAGATTTAATTTGCAATTTTTTCCCATTCGTAATAAGTGTTAAAGTCGTTGGAATGAACTGCAATTTATTTGAGCAAAACTGCTGTCCTGCAGATGTCATTGGTAAGAAGCATTTAAAATTATAAAACATCATGGTAGACATAAAACATATTCAGGATTCGAAGAGTTCCAATTATTTGATTGATTGTGAAATTATTGAAAATGACATGCGCTTACAACATAGTCTGCTAGTGTAGGTTTTCTTTCTAAGAAACACATTTGTGTCATGAACAACTTGACCGTACACTATTAAACAATGAGCCCATCATTAATTGGGCATAATACGAGGAGGTGGCAGAGCTGCAATAATATAATTATCGCTGAAGGGGTGATCTCAAATACCATTACAGTATTGCAGAGTTGTTCTGTTCAAAAGAAAAGAAAACGTACAAGAAAGCGTTTCACTCCGAGCATTCGATGAGATCTAAAAATAACCATTTTTTGCCCTATTTTATTGAAACAAAGGATGATATTGGAGACTTTCGGTCTGCTCACGTACGGAGAGAATTGCCGTGGCCAAGGTACGTCTCGACGACGCCCAAGGGAGGCATTACGGGCAGCGGCCGAGGCTGGAGCTCCTCTGATGAAACCTGCTGCTATAGTGGTACTGCTGTGGCATCTCAACACTTACGACGAATGTATATGACGGGAAATTCAAATTATTTCACAGACGATAAAATCTAACAATTTGTGAGGATCATTAACCTGTTTTAGACTTACTGGAACTCTTCAAATAAAAATTTGAAAATTTCATTTCTTAAACAGAGTTTACAGCGGGCTGAGCGTCCCTGGAAATTCATGTTTACTTCTTGGAGCTCAAGAATTCATTACATGTGTATCAACGGTGCAATAAAACAGGTAAAATGGTATAGAATGTCTAAGAAACTATTTAAAAAAGATTGAAACTACTAATAAGTTATTTTCAAATCGATATTTTCTAATAGGAATCTAAACCTAGCAAAAATTATTTCACCTGGTCACCAAACCGAAATCTACTCTCTCATCATAATGGTGTTATCAAATTGAATAAAGTTTTATTTCGTCAGTTATTTATGCTGGATTTCAATGCCTTTGTATTTTATGTTGGTCCGTTCAATAATTGAGCCTTCTAAAAATTTTGTATATTTTCCAAACAGGTCTGTCGTGTGAATACGAAATTAATTTGAACTTCATTCAGTCACTAAATCAAGAAGCGAATCTGTATTACTGAGAGAAATTTTACTCATGCTTCAATAAAACGCTTTCATGCAGGATGCTTATCTATTTTTAGAGGCCATTCGAGCCCTAGATTTTAGAACTTCTTCATGAATGAAACATTTAATCTTTTAAAGAGAATCATGCTCTGATTTCTATAGTTTTCTTTGTCTAAAAAAATTTAAATTTCACACATGTTTGGCGCAGTGAAAATTATAAATTTCATTGGTAGAATGTGAACAGGAACTCGTTTTGTCATTTGTAGGGTGATGTGGGGGCAAGTCGTACTACTAGTGGCATTATATTTGCCAAAATTCAGGTTTCGATGTCAGAGCAACTGCAATGGGTACAAAATCAACTTCAAATATTGTGTTAACTATGGCATCCACCCAAGTGGCTTTCCTAGTTAAGATAGTATTTTTTTTAAATTTCTTAAAAAAAAGGTATTTCGTACGGGTCGCCCCCTATACGGGGGCGACCTGTACAGTATATGTGGGCGACCCATACGGGTGCATATTTCCCCCTGAAAAAAGTTATTGAATGCCCATACAATACTTTTGTTTTAGCAGGTAGCATGT
>VCRD01001449.1:1638-26168 GCA_006783055.1 Trinorchestia longiramus
AGCCTATTTCACGGTCTGGCATGTCAGCCGTGTGAGCTTGTAGCCTATTTCACGGTCTGGCATGTCAGCCGTGTGAGCTTGTAGCTTATTTCACGGTCTGGAATGACACCTCACAAAGGCTTCCATCGCCATATCACTAAACATTCATTCATGTATGGTGATATGGGAATGAATATTCACCCACATCTGAGTTATGTGCAATTAATGTATGATAGTGACACAGGTGAGGTCCTAATTTCGCGGAAACTTTCAGTGCCAGGAAAATAAGGGAAATATTTAGTAAAGAAACGGCTTTGAAGTTATTGGTCTAGATCAGGGGTGGAGCTCCTTTTTAAGAGGAAAGACCACATCGGCACCGTCCGCTCCCCCAAGAGACCACAGACAAAAAATATGCAAGTTTCTATGTAATAGTTATACTGCAGCTGTTGATGACATAATAACCTTTATAATTTCCATGAAAATATAAAGCGCATTATAAAGAAAACAAGAAAATGTATTGTTCACTTACTTTTTTAATCATTTCATGACTTCTTTGTGGTTGTTTCTGTTGAACCAGCATTGAGATATTTGGTTCTAATGTGAACGTCTTGAGCTTTAGTTTGTTTTCAAGGTGTTCATCTGTTTTATGAGCCCTCAAAGCATTCTTTATATTTCTCATGTGGGAGAATGTTGATTCACAGAGATATGTTGTACAGAAGCACGATATCAACTTACGTGCATGTTCACGGAGGCGAGAATACTCTGTTGCTCTCTTCCATATTTTTACGGGATCTTCTTTATTATCGAATTGTGCTTTAACAATGTAATTTTCAGATAATTCTGTAAGCTCCATTTGGAACTCTTCTGGTGCTTTAGAAAAGTCAAGTAGAATAGAATAGAATAGAATGAGGCGATAGGAACGAACTTTCTGGCCCATTCTTGGGTCGGATAATTACTTCGATAATTATTCGGTTGTTTTACCCAAGTCCCATGCCGTATTTCTAGCCGCGTCAACCATGTCGGCAGCGGGATTCGAACCCGGGTCTTCCCGCTCGCAAGCAGATTCGCTCACCAGTCGACCAAGCTGGTGATGTGGGAATCAAGTATGTGTGGTTGGAAAGCCAGCTTTAATGTTATTTCATGCTTCTCAAAAGCCTTGAATCTACCGTTATATTCCTTGATCAGCGTATCTAAAACTGTCTTGTGTCTTACAAAAGATTCACCAGTGTCTTCATTCATTCCATTTATTACTTTTAACTCAGAAAAATAATTTCCCAAAAGATTTGACTTTTCAAGTAGTGATCGAAAAAAAGACAATTTCTTCCTAAATGCCTGAATTTTTTGCCACATCTCGTAAATAGATTTATTTATACCCTGCAGCGAGACATTTAGCTCGTTCTGCTTTGTCTTGATATCACACAAAAAGGCAGCATCTTGAAGGAAATTAACAACTGACAATTCACGGTTTTGATTGTTCTCATGATAGAGTTCAATTATTTTCTCACGTAAACATAAAATTTTCACTACGACTTGACCTTGTGACAACCAGCGCACTTTTGAATGGTAGGGCAAATTAGCTCTGATGATCTCATCATCCAACATGAGCATTTCTCGGAACTGGCGATGTGTCGTAGAATTTGTGCGAATATAATTTACTATACCCACAATTTTCTTCAAAGTGTCATCGAGAATAACAGATTTAGCACAGAGATGTTGCTGATGTAAAATACAATGAAAGACAATAAAAGCATTATGATTTACAAATTCTTTTTTGAGATGTGCAACGAATCCTTCATTTTTACCAGTCATTGATGACGCACCTTCTGTACACACGCTCACTGTATTTATAAAATTTAAACTTTTTTCAAGAAATTTTTCTTTGAAATCGTTGAAAACATAAATTCCTCGTCTCCTCCCTTTAAGGGTGCCTAAAGCAAACAATTTTTTATAAACATCGAACTATTCAGTTACTGCACGAACAAAATATAAAACTTGTACGAAATCTGTTGCATCTGTTGATTCATCCAGTGCTAGTGAATAGGTAGTGTTTTTTTGGATCACGTCTTTTAACTGATCTGTTATGTTTTGGGCTAATTCATGCTGGCGATCTGTGTTGGTTCTTCTTGACAAAGGTATATTTTTAGATTTGTTAATCTTATCTGTATCTAAGCATCGTACAACTTCAATAATACAGTCATTTATTAGTTCTGCATCGATAAAAGGCTCACCTTGTTTTCCAAGTAAATATGCAATTTTGTAACTGGCATCAGTTTTAGCTTTATTTTGATGTATCACTTTATGAAAAATAGTTTTTATTTTTACCTTCCCTCTTTTAACTTCTTTAATGCAATACTTTGAGGCTCACCTTCTAATTAGGCATACTTATTGTCCGTATGAGTACTATTACGATAATGCGCATTGTATTTCTTTATTGTTGACATTAATGTTTCACAGAGCAAGCATTACATTTTACCATTATCTGATACAACAAAATATTGTAACTCCAATTCATCATTAAAAACTCTGTTTTCTTCTTTCAATATTCTTTTCAATTTTTTAGGCATGACAGGAGGTAGGATGAAACTTATTATTCAATTCAAAATGTACCAATAAATTATTTGATGACAACAAAACTATACAGTGTAACAGTCGGGGACGCGGAGCAGTGGACTTTAACACGTTGACTCCGAAGTGGTACGTATGTGTACCACTGAGGTTAGGTTCTGTAATTTTTTCAGATCCTTCTAGTGACTATGCGTACAAAGTGAAGTTTTACACCAATCAGGCAATCGGAGGCAACGTGTTAACGGCAACCAAACGAGAACGTAACGTGAACGAAATATTGTGAACGGAGCAAGTAGACAAGTTATGCAGGTAAAAAATGCTATAAATGTTACATTTACTATAGGTTAGTAACGTAAATTCCATGAATGCCAAGTTTCAGGTGATAATAGCTAACAAATATTGTGTCTAATTAGACATAACTGACTGAAAAGAAAAGACTAACGTTTGCAAAACTGCATTGTACTCGTAAATGCAGCTGTTGGGTGCCAGATGTATAATGCAGAGATTCAAATAAAACTCCCTTATAACACAAGAACTTTTTCTCGACAAGCCACGGAAGGCCGCACTTCATGACTCAGAAGGCTGCATGTGGCCTTAACCCTTTCAGTACCAAATTAATTGGGAAGATTTACATAACTGCCACGCATATATTCTTGGTCTATGGGTTCACATAAGTTATCAAAAAATTTTTGGTGACCCTCCGACCACCCTTCACCCCCCAAATGGGGTGAAACATATAACACTAAAACACTAAAAGCAAGCAGGAGACGAGAATTTTAAGGCCGCAGGTTCCACACCTCCGGTCTAGGCTATACGAAAGCTTTTCATGCAGGTGCTATGCTAACATTTTATTTTAAAACTCGGACTCCTCAACGCCACCCCAAATATTTTGGTAGTGTTGGGATGTCAACTTCTTATAATGAAGCCTGTCACAATTGAGAAGCATTTTAATTTACCTCCACGTAAATTACATTCTCATGAGACTATTTGGAGGGGGAAAATTGGCATGGTGTCTCAGAGTCCTCACGTTGAAAGCATTTTATGAGACTGCTACAGAGTACTTCCATCAGTTTCATGTGAGTTAACAAGAAAATTTGTACTATTTCTTTTACTTAATGTTTGAGTGTTCGCAAGATTTAAGCTTTATTTTTTATAATGTTTCAGTTCTCTTATTTTCAGTTCCAAGTCTCTGCCATCTATTATATACGTATATTATTTATTAAGCTAATATTAGTTGGTCTATTTTGAATAATCAAATTGTCACAGGGCTCACAGGCTAAATAATTAATGAAAAACATCCAAGTCTCTACTAGACAATGAGACAAGAAAAGATATTTTTGTTTTAGGAGGTGCTGCAAAGTCATTTTTGTACTAAAAAGCACCACAAATTCACATTCGTAACTTTCTGATTTTAATTATGAAGATATTGCCCCTCTCGTGATGTCCGAGACTACGTTTCACAATCGATGCCGCGTCAAACTTTTCAAGTTCTCGTTGAAGAGCTACGAAGAAACGTAAATACAGGGTGCAGCTATAAAACTTCCTTTTTTTCATAACTTTTCAAAAGGCAAAAAAAGAAGTTATGTTGCCGCACACTGTAACATCTGAGATAATGGCAGTCCGAGATCTAATTCTCTCACATCAATGCAGAATATTAAAGGAAAAATATACGAAACAAAATTTACGTTTCTGCGCCACGTCAACCACGTAAAAGTTGATGTGACAGTGAGAGTTGATGATAAGTTCTTCACATCAAAATGTAGATATGGCCCAGCATTAACAACAATTGCTAATGGTAATAAGTGGTAATTTTATTAGTCTATGTGTCACATAATTGCCCATTGCAATAGAAGAGGAGGTGCGTACATCAGTAGGTAGCGCAACTGCGTGTCGTAAAACCTGGGTGGAAAACTTGCCTGTGTTTTCCCACAGCTTACAGACTATTCATGGCGCAGAAGTGAAAACTACAATTCCTAATAATATACTCGTGTCCAGCTGCATAAAAGTGAAATGTTTGCCTGTATTATCATGATTATTGTACGGTATATGACACACTCGTTGAAATTGAGAAGCACCTTGTTACGTGGTTAAGGACTGCATGTGCCATGGAGCTTACCTGTTGATCAATGCTCCATCCATCCCGAATTGATGACTCCAGATCACGTAGGTAGAGCGACTTGCATGCTTAGGTACCAATCGTGCACTTGTGTGAAGCCAGTATTTGCTTAGTGTTTTTTCATATTAAAAGAACACTAAGCAAATACTGGCTTCACACAAGTTCATGGGAAAGAGGGCACGGTTTACTTTGCATAAATGTGTTACGAGTACTTAATAACAGTAAGTCGTATTCTGCTGTTACATAGCTTGCGAAGTACAAACGATCGTTCCTGTTATATGTACAGTGCTACATCAGCAACTACTTACAAAACATCATTCCTTGTGTGCAGTGCTACATCAGCAAGTACTTACAAAACATCATTCCTGGTGAGCAGTGCTACATCAGCAACTACTTACAAAACATCATTCCTGGTGTGCAGTGCTACATCAGCAAGTACTTACAAAACATCATTCCTGGTGTGCAGAGCTACATCTGCAACTACTTACAAAACATTATTCCTGGTGTGCAGAGCTACATCTGCAACTACTTACAAAACATCATTCCTTGTGTGCAGTGCTACATCAGCAAGTACTTACAAAACATCATTCCTGGTGAGCAGTGCTACATCAGCAACTACTTACAAAACATCATTCCTGGTGTGCAGTGCTACATCAGCAAGTACTTACAAAACATCATTCCTGGTGTGCAGTGCTACATCAGCAAGTACTTACAAAACATCATTCCTGGTGTGCGGTGCTACATCAGCAAGTACTTACAAAACATCATTCCTGGTGTGCAGTGCTACATCAGCAAGTACTTACAAAACATCATTCCTGGTGTGCAGTGCTACATCAGCAAGTACTTACAAAACATCATTCCTGGTGTGCAGTGCTACATCAGCAAGTACTTACAAAACATCATTCCCGGTGCTCCTGCTCCATGGCCTAGTTCGCTCTGTGACAGAGCGTGGTCGCCGCGGCATTTGACGCATGGTGCGATAAATCGTGCGTAACTGGCGTGCGAAGCTGCAAAAAAGATTTCTCGGCATTAATTGAAATGGTGAGTTGGAAGCTTAACGCGTTTGCCCAGTGAGGTGAAGAGAAAAAGACGAGCGTTGGTGTTTAGATTGGAATCATAGCGTCCACGTCAACTGTGCGCGTTGTGTGCGGCGGCGTTTGTTAGTTTACAGAGCGTCACGACTTTTACGGGAGTAAAACTATCACTGTGATGTCTGTGTCGTATTGTTGACTGCGGCATCGCATTGTATGAGAGCTGCTCTATCTTGAAATTATGCCATTGTTGCTCCATTTTTTATGCCTCGATGTGCTGTGTGACTGTTGCCACAGCGAAGGAATTTAGTATTTTATTTTAGAATACGTGTCATCGAGTCATACGGACGCAAAACCAGAATCACCGGAATGCACTTTGAAACAGTTCCCGTAGATCTATCTTACTCTGAAGTATGTAAATGGTTGTGGGATCGTGTGTTGTGCTTTGCTGGTAGGTTGAAAAAAATGTGGGCTGCAAATCTGCGTCTTGCACGAACGTTTTCATTGCTTCTTTTGTTTCTCAATTCACTCTTTTCTTCTCTGTGGGATGCTACGCTATCTCTTTTGCAGGCTTTATAGTGCAGTGCCAACCAAGATACACTAACCATGTGCCCTGAAACAAAATCTACGACGGTTTTGATGATGAAAACCGTAATTTAGTCGGACCTGGATCTGAGCCTCAAATTTAATTTGTAAACATTTTGTAATAATAATTGCCTATAATTTCCTTACCGATTATTTTAATGTGCGTTTTAGAGGCAATTTTTGCCTCTTACAATTACTTGTAATATTTTGCATCATAAAATAGCCCTGCAGTTAAGAAATGGATTAATTTTTTCAGCTTAGTTAATTTTTTATTGCATATTCTGCCCTGCCGTACGGTTGTGAGACATCAGACAGCTCTTCTCTTGCATGATATTCAATTTTATTTTGCAATTCTTGAAAGAGAACAATATATCTTGATGTAACGTTCTATAATGATACTAAATTGCTTTAATTTAATGCGATAATTTAGTCTGTTGTCAATCCATCCAAACATGAAAAGTGTTTGCTCAAATAAAATCTGAATTAGCGCTCCTGCCTCCAAAGATGACATTTATACATCAAGTTTATAATGTCTCAACTCTGAAAACTTTTGTGGGCACGCAACTTTAGAATAATTACCGTTTTAGTTGTGTGCGAGAAAACTTTCTGTTTTTCGTACGTAATGATCTCATGCGCCTGGTTGTGTGGATACATTTTTCCGTCCATGTGGTCACATTTCTTCTCTTAGTTCAAAAAATCTATCCTCCGAATGATGTGGAAGTGAAATAATGGCAATAAAATTATACTTTTTCGTTTTGAAGGCGTTTCAAAGATCAGCACCAGCTTCAGTTTAGAAAACTATTTAAGTTCATCACTGAAGGATCGTACAGAATGCACTTCTCGCAGCCACCTCTAACACAATACTGGAATTTGAAGGTCGACCATTTAATGGTTTACCGTCATTCTTTCGGTCAAAAAGAGTGTGCACATTTCGATATGAACTTCTACATACGGTTGAAATTTGTCACTATGTACTGTGTACATCTACAGTACGTTAGTGGGTATGATGTCACGAAATATGCGTCAGAATAACTGGTCAAAGTTGTGTAATTTTTAGTACTGGTTTCTTCTCGACACATGCTCCTCATTCCACTGTCTGCAGTTATGAACAAAACTTTAATGTTTCAGTATAAGCGACGTTAAGATTTTTAACTCAGTCCTAATGGTTCGTAAAATTATTGAATGAGTAATTTTCTGAAGAAACTACCTATGCTGTAATGGTCGGCCCAGATCTTCTTATCGTCGGTAAAATGAAATACAAATTTCTGCATTCTTATTATTCCGCCTCAAATCAAAACCATTTCTTTTTCAGTAATGCGTTCGAACATTTTGCTGAACTGATAATGGTACTGGTCTAGGAAGTGTTTTGATATTAGGATGCGTTTCTTTATTAAGTGAAACATAAAGTAAATACGCGATGTAAGTACATCATGTTCAAGTATTTTGTAAATAAGCAACGAATTGATAACTCTGCAATAGTACAGACTTATTTGGAGCTCAAAACGACGACATCACATTGGCGAGGAATTGAACTCGATTCAAATTTTTTTATTAGTGAAAAAATTTCTATTCTAATTCATTAGTTTTAATATTTTCGCACGAAATTCCTCGTATGAAGTCTATCCGATGGTAGCACTTTTAGCTGCGTAAATGCTTTCTATTGAAGTCTCTCATTCCTGAAAATTAGAGATTCTCTGCGACCTCTCATTTGTATACGTTTTACTGAACGCTGCCTCGCACCATGTGTCTTTTGATATTCATGCTTTATGGTACTCGAGTGTTGTGATAATTTGCACTTGAACATATTTTGATATGCAGGTGTAGTATATCTATATAATCTTAAGAGGATTTCGAGTAGAATTTTAAGATTTTTTGTGGTGTTCTCGTCAAAATTACCTTCTGCGTAAATATCATAGTCCAGAATTTTGAAGTCTTGTTTTGATGCTTCATAATTATTCGTCTAACTCACCTGCCCCACACTGTTTGTCTGTTTGTGAAACTGTTTCCTTTGCATGCGATTTTTATGAGACATATTTTTTGAAATGTATTCTAAATTAACTTAAAAACAAACTTCATGGTTAGAATGGGAACGAATATAAACTGAAATTCTTCTACTTAGAATAGAATAGAATGAGGCTAAAGGAACGAACCTTCTGGCCTATTCTTGGGTCGGATAATCACTTCGATAATTATTCGGTTACCCAAGTCCCATGCCGTAATTCTAGCCGCATCAACCATGGCAGCAGCGTGATTCGAACCCGGATCTTCCCGCTCGCAAGCGGATTCGCTCACCAATCGACTAAGCTGGCGAGAGTACTTATTACTTCCAGGATATTTGGTGGAAACTACAAAACATTTTAAAAATACTGATCGGATTCACTGCTCTGTTATGCAATATTCAAATTTTACAGCAGGTATATCATGTTAAAGACCGTGCTTAGGTATCTTAATAACATTCACTCGAGGCTGTTGTTGCTATTTGCGCCCTAAAAATACGCATTTTCTTTACCAGACATCAATGAGAGGAGACTACAACGCAGCTCGCCCGTGTCACTTCTGAACACACAAGCGCCATTCAATGCTAAAAAATTACCAGACGCTCCGCCGCTGCTTAAAATTACTTTTATGTTAGCATGATTGAAGTGAACGCTGCTTATTATGGTAACGAAAGAGCCTCTGCTTGACAGGGAGAATGAGAGTTTGCACGCAATATTATTCCATTACTGTACTTCTTTAAAGGTCCGAGTTATTCTCACTTTTAAAGCTGGCTTTCAGCAATTTAATGCAAATTGGGCGCTCGGTTCATGAAAATAGTTATTCCTGTTAAACGGTAGAAGTTATTGCAACACTTGCTCTCGCAAATAAATCTCTGCGTTATGAACTCAATTTACTGAATGTATATATACATACAGTTTTTGTCAATAACTATTCGTTCAAATTGCAGCAAAGTGTTTCCTACTCGGTGACTTTCATGCTAATATAATACATATACTTGGCAGCGGACTGTTTTACTGATACATTCATCTCTGTGGCAGGAGAGACTAAGGGTTTACTCAGCGAGACCAGAAGTGTCCCAGAGTTGTCGGGATATTTTCACTGTTTTTCTGTGCTGTTGTTCTCTGGGTTCCAGCACTGACGTAATACTTGGAATTCTTAGTGAGAATGCTCCTTGCCTTGAAAAAACTTTCCTTCAATCTTCGGTAAAATGCTGGGACAAACTAGTGTTATACAGTATCGCAGTGTATTCTTGAAACTTTGAGCTCTCAGAGAGGTAGGTTCTCGCAAGATTCTTGAATTCCTCTCGGGGATAACTGCTTTAACATCATTTCAGCATGTTATGAGAACTAACCATTTCTGAAGGACAGCCATAACTATTGTAACACAATCACCAACGCTTGTTGCAGGAAGCTTTTGAGTGTATTTCTGTAGTCAGGTGGGAATGATCTTTTTTTCCCCTCAACCAGTTTCAAATCGCACTCTAGATCGCTTTATCGTGCAACAGTATTATTCACAAGTGTGCCCTGTACTGTGTTTACTTTATTCTCCAATTTTTCATTTTTATTTTACAACAATATTATTAATAAGTGTATTCAGTACTGTCTTTACTTCGTTCTACAATTTTTAATTTTTTAAGATGCTCTTCGCCACTGTTCTAAATAACTTTATAACTCTTTTTTAAACTTTATAAAATCTATTCTGCTAACTGTAGAAAGTTGCGCTTTCTTACATAAGGGCTTACTGTATTGTACATAATCCAGCCTACACTCCATCATCATACGCACATTTGGATACGATGAATAACAGACACTATTCACACATATTATTTAAGATAACAGAGCAAAAAATGTGCATAAAAAGTGATAACAAAAGAAATATTTTGGTTCAGTTAATTGAACGATTTATGTATTTTAATTAACAGCGTATCAATATCTTTTATTATCTTGTGCATTTTAATTCCCGTATGCAATTTTTTCAAGCCATCCCATTGTTTCATCACAAGCTGCACTTTATTCTGTGGCTTAACACTTTGACCGTGATGTGTACCCTGTATGGTACACGGCACCTTTGTTATACATACAAACTCATTTTTGAGTCGCGGTCAATGTGTTAAATAATGTCTTCTATGACGTTTCATTCGCTCTCGTCGCCCGTAAGTAGCGGCACCACACGCGTTGTGACGAAGAGGACCATGGCGATGGCCCCACACACGGTGGTGAGCACAAACCCCCCAGCTTCTTTTAAAGAAGTGGTCACAAAACTCATCACTTGCAGTACCACATTGGCCAGAAATTCGTAAGGCGCCGCAACGGCCGACGTCTCTATCGGGTCGCAATCTGGACCAGGCTGTTCTCCGACTGGTGAAACCGCAGGTGGATTTCCAACTAATGGATAAGACTTCAAGGCTGGTTTACCGTGTAAAATTACCTCAGCAGTTTCCCAGAAAGTGTGTCTGTCAGGCAGGATTGATATACTTCCCCAGAAGTTCCAAATTAAACGTGGAACGTCTTTTGTAAGGGCATTTCTTACTTGGTTCCATATTTGCTCAGCCCTCAAGATGAGCTCTTAAGATACATGAAGATAGTCACTTCTTAACGTACTTTGCAGGTTTTCTGCAAGCGTTTACAATGAACTTCTCTCGACGTGTGAAATCTTGTTGCAAGTATTAATGAAGTGAATAACAGCTAAGGTTAAAATCATTAGACCAAATGCCCGAGTGAGATTACAGTTGATGAGGAAGCACGCTCGTGTGAGCCAGAATTATTACTTGGCAGCATCATCATGGTTGACCCCTGCAGAATTATCTTCTACCAAACGATGTTTAGGATCACTTCCATCCCCAGTTCTCTTCGAACCAAAAGCTATGCTGCTCTCAGTGAATTTCTTTTTTGCTCTCGAGATCATCGTGGCCCGCACAAATCGCACCTTGTTGTTATAAGAGGTGAACTATGCTGTCCTACGTAGTGTAGATACCGTGCTGGTTCTATGTCTTGATTAAATAGACTAACTCACTGAATAAGTTCTTTACATAATTTTTTTTCTCTTAAAATAAGTGTAGTTCAACTCGATATAAGTCAAGTTCAATTTAAAATAAATGAGGCTCCATTTGAAATGAGTTAAGATCCATTTAAACTCAACCAAGTTCCTTTTAAAATAGACCAAGTTTCTTTTAAAATAAGAGAGGTTCCATTTGAAATGAACCAAGTTCAAAGGAGCATTGCTCAGTTTCATGTTTCAATTTACAACAACGAATGTACTTCAATAAACGGTGCTGGTATGATATATTTAAATCTTGTGTCTACTATTCTTACGGGTTACACGCATTTCTGCAAGCTGTTTTAGTCTTTCTTTCATAAAAAGACTTGGTCATACGCATTGCCCAAATGTAAATGATTCTATCCACTTTGAGACCAGTGATATATTCCTTTTTAGTGCCATACAAAATTCTTTACTTTACTGTAGATATTTTGCGATACTTTCCACTTATTGTTTCTGGTTGCACAGCTCTTTTTACTGACGCTAGAATATGACTGGTCTCACAGTAATCAGAATCATTCATATTAAGTTAATACGCTTGACTAAGCCATATTATTTTAGAAACTATACGACAACTTGTGGAAACATGTGCTAGAGGAAGTATATTAGATACTATAATTAAATATATAATACCAGTGTTTTTTATTCATATACATTGTAAAACGGATTATGTACATTCGTTGTAAATTAAAACATGATTGAAACTGAACAATGCTTTTAAATTTAGTTCACTTCAAATTGAATTTGACTAATTTTAAATCAAAGTCAAAGTGGTATAGTTCAACAGAGAAGATAGAAGTAGAAGAAAGCAGTAATAAAGCTCGGCTTTCCCCTTGTGAACACTAACATGGCGTTAGGAATTTTCTTTACGCCTCTCGATACAATTTTATCGAACCTTTGATCACATGTTTTCTTCCCCACAGAATTCTTCCCCACAAATAACCTTATGGGGAGAATTTTTTAATTTTCCAACGAATTGTTTTGATATGAGAGTTCATGTATGTTTTTTTTGCTCAGCACGACACTCGAAGAGTTAAGCGTCAGTAAATAAGAGACCAAGGCGCTGTGAAAATGACCACAAGGACTTAATAATGTTTTGGGATGTATATTTTTTGGTAACTCTGTGATGAAACGTTTTCAACTATGAGTTTGTGGGCAAATATATTTTCTGATAATTATCGGAAAACAATGCCTAGAGTAGCAATGTTGTATAACTCGGTATCACTCTAGGCGTAGGATTAGGGTAAGTCTTATAATTTCACAACCTTTTTCTATTACTCTTCTAGTTTTCAGGTGATCACAACTGGCATGCCGTGCAAGCGAGCTACACGTCCTATGTACCAGAGTTTGTGTTTTTGTTCTCGCTTTCCTGTCTTTTTTAGTCGTTTGAACTGCCACAATCCCGTACTACAGGATATCTGAATTGTAAGCACGACTCCAAACGCCCATGTAATCTAATTGATGCTCCAGCGTGCCTCATTATACATTCAATGACCGCTAACTTGCGGCTGCGTATCTTTTATCGGTGTGATCATGACCGACGAATAGTACGTCGCTCATTTCGTTCTGACTTGAGCTGTAAAGGCGGGAATTTTATTTAGGTTATTCATGGTACGAAATTGCGTTTTCACAATTACTTCCATTCACCAGTGAAAGGAAAAATGATTGTTCGAGTAATTAAGTTCCTTATCAAAAAGAATCTACAGTCATCACCTACTCAGAAAAAGTCTATTAATTCATTGCTGTAATTTCCCTCTTGTGCATTTACACAGATTGATGAATAATAGTTTCCCCTTCGTCAGAGGTCGCGTTGCAATGTATATTTTGCAGTATATTCTGCTTAAGTACTTTAAGTCACTGGAATTGGTATACATGAACTGTAGAATAGCTGCAACCATGTTGCAAATATTCCTTTATATTGCGCTTGACCCTTTACCGAACAAGTTATTTCTCCACTGAACGAAACACTGCATAAATTATCACCTATCTTTGATCGTTTTTTTATGTAATTTCACCCAACTTTAGAACGAAACATTCAGAATAAAGGACTAAAGTGAAGGATTTCCAGTGGACTTCAGGGAAGCCAGTGGTCCTTATTGGGTTAAAAACTGTACAAAACGTCCACTAGAAATCACGAAGTCAAGAGTTCTCCAGTGGAATTTTTTGAAATGCTGTGAGATTTTCACGCACTTTAAAGCGTGCACACACTTAGTAAAATTTACTTGCTTTTGACAGTTTAAAACTCTTGATGTACTCGTAATTCTTCTCTTCATTTGTACCAGTGGGAACGTTCAACTTCTTCAGGTTGAACCCTAGGAGAAAGAAACTGTTTCAGGGTTCCTAGAGAAAAAACTGTAGTAGAACCACTACGGTGCCCCATACGGTCTGCAAAAAATGGAAAGTTTCTGCATGACATTTCTGTAGTCCGGAATACTATTGGTCGCACAGTTTTGGTGAGGATTTAACAGTTTTCTGAGCAATAGTTTAACTGGAAAGCGCGCTTAGATCAAGAAAGACTGATTATTATAATTTCTGCTGTGCATAATTCAAGGGAACAGGCTTGTTGCTAAACTGGTGGAGATTTATTTTGATCATTTTGATGAAGTCGCTGAGTTAAACTTAAGAAATACGGCCCAAAAGTTATCAATCTCGACTGAATCGAGAGTGTGGGAGCACGGAAGATGCTACTCAAGGGAACATGTTTGTTTTGCTGCTCTACCACAATTCAAAAACAATTTCTGTTCCGAGGCCTTGTTGAAGGAAAGGGACAAATAGAATATCTTTCTTTGGAGACGCTGTGTTTGAGTATTTTTGGATATCCTAGTATACTTTCTAATGAAACTTGGTAATATCTAGCAATATCCATGCACGTACCTACTACTGGTAAATGTGACAGAAAGAATTTAAAGCCTGCTTCTAAGTTGTTAAGAGTTTCAACGTAACTTGATGTATTCGATTTTATGGTAAAATATATTCAAAATGCTTGCTATTTATTAAAATTTACTCGCGTATGCTGAGTAAGTGCTTATGTATGCATTTATTATTGAAATTGATTGAAGTGTTTGCCTGCTAATTTTCTCAAGATGAGTTATATGGTTGTTCCCACGGGCTGCATAATGAAATGTGAATAGTAATAGTAATTAATGTGAATAAATTGGCTCCGTCTATGTTCAAGCCCTCAAACAACGCTCACGTACCCAACTCGCAAACACTCAATGTTCAAATACCTAAACACTCAAGCAGGCAACGTCAAAACTTGGGCAAACATGAGAGAAATAATTAAATCAACATTCTATAAACACCATAAATATGTTGTGTAAATCTTACCCGAGTCTTCATTTTCCTATTTTGTTCAAGCAACACATAATACCATTAATGAGTGACTGTGATGTAAATGTGATGGAGGTCAAAAGAAGGGGTGTAACCATGGGAGGAAGGCATGGGATGTAAGTTGGCAAAAGAAGGGGTGTGGACATGGGAGGAAGGCATGAGATGTGAGGTGGTGAGAAGGAGTTGGCAAAAGAAGGGGTGTGGACATCGGATGTGAGGTGGTGGGAGGGAGTTGGCAAAAGAAGGGGTGTGGACATGGGAGGAAGGCATGGGATGTGAGGTGGTGGGAGGGAGTTGGCAAAAGAAGGGATGAGGACATGAGAGGAAGGCATGGGATAAGAGGTGGTGAGAAGGAGTTGGCAAAAGAAGGGGTGAGGACATGAGAGGAAGGCATAGGATAAGAGGTGGTGGGGGGCTGGTAAACTTGCACAGGGGTGAGTGACTGAGGGCGGCAGATGCCCCTGCCCGCGAAGCCCAATTAGGGCTGCAGTGGCCGTGTAAAGTAATGGGCTTTCCTGGCTGTGGGCCGCCGGTAGAGTTGGCGAAATTCTCCTCTAAAGGCTACAATGGCCAAATCTTGTTTAATGTCGGCGTCTTTACGCGTTCTGCATTGATTTGGTCTTTGGCGCCTGGACTCTTTTGACCTCACGCTCTCTGGCTGTGACCTACCCTCCCACCGTGCTCTCCTCACCCTTTAAAATGAAGTTTATACAGAAATTCCTCTTTAACATCGTATATTTATTGCAAAGTTCAGCGTAGCATGAGATTTTATTTTAGCAAAAATATTAGTTGTACATTTCGAAGGAAATTAATCATGACCGAGAAAACTCTTTCTGTTATCATTGTAATGATAGTGTATTTGGACACACGCGATGTGAACTTTTTCCATTTAATTTATTCGCTTGGCAGTTCATGCCTGTTAGTAATTTTTATAGCGCGGTCCTGGTGATGTTTGAGAGCCCTGCAGGTCTGCGCACCATAAAGCGCGAGTGCAGGAGCGAAGTGAGTATGTCGTAAATTAGACGCCTCCTATAAACTGCTGATCACGCCGCACCTTCTTAAGATGCGCCGCGACACCACCGTCTGTGTGGCGCGTAAGTTCCACAGATTTTCCGGACATGCTTTCCAAAACGTGCGCAAGCTTCCGTTAAAGGACTGTCGCCATGACGTACAATAATGTACAAGTTGTGATGATGTACAGCTATGGTGTACAAGTTGTGATGATGTACAGCTATGGTGTACAAGTTGTGATGATGTACAGCTATTGTGTACAAGTTGTGCTCGGTCCACAACCTCAGAGACTTCGCACTGAAAATATCATCTGTCATTAATGCAGCATGTACACACCATTAGCGTCTACTGTCGTCATAAATTGTGCTTAGTTGCAGAAATGTTTCATAGTTTGAGAAACAGAGTATGTATTCAATGCTTAAAAGTACAGAAGGCTTTCATTTAAGGGAGATGACTTGAATGAAGTCTTTCAGCCGGGTCTTGCGAGACAGGGCAATTTACTTATATTGAATACCTATGCAAAATTAAAAAAATTGACTCATTCATTGCAATATGCATGTACATATCTTAGAAACAATTTCTGTAAGTGTATCAAAGTGTACCAGCATTAATTTCTCAAGTGTGTACTCTACCACAATAGATCGAAAGACATAGTTATTTTCTGGTCTCCTGTAATTCAGTAAAATTTGTTTTATGTCTGTAATATTTTTCACGTAATTCGACCAAGTAATTTTTTCTCAAGATAAGTCCTCTTCACACCAGGCAGTGAGTTGAATTACGCGTTATTGAAGCTTCTGAAACTTTTAGATTAGTCTAATCGTATTTCGAATGTTGCCTTCTTTGTCATAGTTTTCAGCTGGTAAGTCGCACCTGAAAACGGACTGGCAGCATATAAAAATTTTCAAGAAAGAATTTGCGTCGGAGATTTTCACATTGGGTTCCTTACGAGCAGATTTCCAGTGATAATGAAAGTGGTAGCCTCGGGCTAACGCTTAAAGCATGTGTTCGAGCAATACAGTACGTCTAATTGGGCTTGAATAAGTTAGAGCAGCTTTTGTTCGTTCCTGCAATCCTGAATTTTTTATATCGTGACCTTTTCTTTATCATTACAGTGTGCTCTTTTTTCGTGGAGAAACACAACAACGCTGCAATTAAGTTCTGCAATCAGTGGGCTAATTCTTATAAACATTAAATTCACTTTGTTTATTCGTAATCTCTCCCTGTCGCTACAGTGGTCGAGTGTTGAGCATCTTCACTTGCGATGCAAGTAGACCTGAGTTCAATCTCTGTAGCCGCCTTGGTCTGCTTCTGCCTAATCATCGGCGGACGAGTAATACGTCAGGCATGCTGCGACGCTAGATGCCCGGAGTGAGACTAGAGTAGGCCTTTATCACGCTTATCAAGACAAGATACCCCTACGAGCCTCTCCTTCAAGGTGCAGCACATAGGACGAGAATTATTGTTGCTTGAAACATCGTCACTACTCTTAAGATGTTAGCATTAAGTTTAAAATCCAATGTATCCGTACTGCATACTTGATTGGAAATAAGTTTCCTTTTTTCTATCCTGTGTTCTACAGCTCCAGTTACTCAATTTTCCCTGCCCACAGTAAATAAAGTGTCGGTTTATGCACTGTTATAGGGTAATCTATAAAAACCTTCAGTCATGCTTTCCTAGAGAAGCAAACATAGTCATGCTCACTCACAGCTGTATGCCTTACATTTGTTTCCCGATTGGAAAGCTTGAATTACGCATAAAAATCATAAAAACGAACTATATGCCCACTTTTTACTTTGCAGCCTCTTTTTTAGGACGGAGAGCATCAGCAATGAAGTTTCATGATCTTTTTACAGCAATCTTATGGCTTGTGCTAAAGCCATGAAGCTTAACAAATCGTAGCAACTAAATGCAAACGACGCTATCGTCGACAATTCCTGGAGGTGTAAATAGCTGGACAGACTCTGCAGATGACCTACACGACGAGCTGCTCTGATGTAAGCGCTGCAGGTTAACTGCCGTCCTGGCTATCTTACAAAGCTCAATTCCTACGCTTGTCCAGGATGCTATGGGAGCGGGAGAGAGCGATTGTTGTTGTTGTAAAGAAAAATGTCTGCAAGTCAGTAATTTGAAGCCCAGAGGATAATGTATTAGGTCATGCTGCTGATATTACGTTACGTTCTGCAATATAATCCAGGTGGTTTTTCTATTGGAAATATTTGTGTCAAATGACACGGGGATAAAATGAAGACCGGTCAATGTAGGCAACATTGTGCCGAGTGAAATTAGATGAAAAATAATTGTATACACTTTGAAATAATATTTATTTAACTCTTAATGAATGATACAGAGAATTACAAAATCAAATTATACTGCAATACCAATTTTGTCATTAGGAGAATAAAAACACCCCAAAATCTAATAGAAAATTTTCGAATAAAAAATTTATAACAAAGAATGCAAATCAACAAGGCTAAAAAATGATTGAGTACATACATGGTAAAATGTTATCTGATTTTCGAATAACATTTTTATTCAATATTAGATTTAAGATTTTAGGAATCAAAACAACAATTTAAGAGCATGATCACGTTTTTAGAACGAGTAAATGAACTAAAGTAGTAGGGACACCTGTTACTCTTCACACTGACCGTTGCCTTGAGACAAGAGGATCTGAGTTCCGACTAGGCAAGTGTTTCTCCCTCAAATATCGCGCCTAGCATTGTGGTGGAATAGTTCCATTTTTGTCTCATCAGACCAGTGAATGTTATTTCAGTGGTTTGCTGGTGTCAATGAATATTTTTTGGCAAATAAAAGTTGTATACATGTGGCGTATTGATATAAAGAGAAGTTTCCTAGCCTTGTTATGACTCAGACCCTGTTCTACATCGGTCACTGTCTGAAGTCTAACAGTTCTACCTACTGCTTTAAGTTCATCTAATTCTGTTCTTGTAATTTGAGTCATCTCAGAAATAATTTTAACTATTTTTCGAGCTGCTAAGAAAAATATTTTCTTTGGGCACCAGAATGCAGGCGGTTCGTGAGAAAGAAATGTTCTTTTAATTTTCTAATTAATGAACCAACTGTTTTGAGATTCACTTGAAACTGCTGTACAATTACCTTATAACCTTTACCATTGGCATGAGCTTTGATTATTCATCGCAGAGATCTAGACTGGACTTTTCTCATGATATTGACTCTCTAAATGAGTCTACACGGTAGATGTCTCATATGGCAATCAGATCGAGGATAAACTGTTACCAAAGTGTGAACATGCTCTTGAATTATTTTAATTTTAAATACATAATACTTGCTGAAGTTTAATAAAGAAATTTCCTTCAAAACCAGATGATATTTTCCATAAGTGTATTCAGTATTTTTAAACCTACTTGATTTGCATTTTTTGGTATAAATTTTTTTTTCAGAATTTTCTACTACATTGCGAAGTCTTGCTGCACTCATGAGAAAAGCATAATTTCAATATAATTCGACTTTGTAATTCTCATAATAATTCCTCATGAATTGACCAAACGGCTTTTTTCGAATTGTAATGAATACTTTTTCAGTCAGGATTTTTTTATGAAACACCACCAGGGCTAGTCAAGTTTGATTTCCTTCTCGGATATTTTTCAGATTTAAAAGTTGGTATTTGATTAGTGAAAGTGTATGCGTATCCGTTAAGTATTTATTGTTATTTCGTTTTGTTTGTCAATTTCTGTGCAGTATTGGAAGTGCTCGCAGTTACTGGCCGTCAAGTATTTCACGACGTCGACTAATATTGCCAATTCTAAAGTCGCGCTTAGCAAAGTGTGAACATTCGTCACTGATAAAAATTTAATTCAGCCACATATTTTTAAATTATATGTGCGAAAATACGATCCTATTTGAAATGAAATGCTCGTCGGTAAGTCGGTAAGTCTTATACGACACCCTTCAACACGCTTAGAAAAGTCGTCTACTCAGTAATAATGAATAATTTGATAGATTCTATCAACGCTAAGCAGGTTCTAAGCAAATAGATAATTTTTCCAGCTGTACGAATTACAGCCAATGAATTACAATGTCTGCTAGCTAAAACCAAAACTTTACTGAGAGCACATAAATTCAATTTTTCATAACTCCCTGCTAACGGCGGATACCGTAATTCTTGCGAGCAGCGAACCTCCTGGAAATGCTACCACCACTTGAGCTCTGAGGATTGCAGTGTAGGTACTGTGTCCAGCAGGTCACTGCCCGGTGTAGTTCAGGCCAGTGCCTGGGGAGGGAGATAAAAATGCTTTCCATGAATGATCGTTTAACACGTTGACTCCGAAGTGGTACGTATGTGTACCACTGAGGTTAGGTTCTGTAATTTTTTCAGATCCTTCTAGTGACTATGCGTACAAAGTGAAGATTTACACCAGTCAAGCAATCGGAGGCAACGTGTTAACACGTTTGTTGCGATTGCCTGATTGGTGTAAAACTTCACTTTGTACGCATAGTCACTAGAAGGATCTGAAAAAATTACAGAACCTAACCTAAGTGACCACCGGTGGGTCTCATCGCAACGAACGTGTTAAGCTGAAAATACTTTTAGGCTTGCAGATAATATATGAGTTCGGTGTGACTTAGATCAAACAAATTGATTAAATGTGTTGTAAAATATACTCACGCATTTAAAATTGAATCTGTAATGCGATGAAGTAAATTTAAATCCAAGTGCTATTAAAGATAATGCAATAAAATTTAGTTATCTCTTCATGCATACCACAATGACTACCCTCGTCTGCTACACATACTAATGATCTATTCTAATATTTATAAAAAAGAAATGAAAGATGATGTATCTATTGTGAATTTGTTCTCTGTAATTCCTCCTACGCAATTCTCTGATGCAGTTTTTTGAAATGCTACCATCATTCCTGAAATAAAAAGAATTTTCACTAAAAGTAAGTTACTTTTAGACTTCTGGTGTTCACTTTAAACTAGTTTCAATTTGAATCAATGTCCAAAGGAGATTTAAAACCACGCATTTTTATAAAAGCATTGAATATTATGGGAACAGAAAGCATTTCTTAGTAATAATCGCATGTGAATGTTATTTATCAATGTATTGACTTCATGTTTAGTAACCTCAAAGCCGAAATTATTTGTTGAATTTATAATTTTTTAATCGTAGCAGCTGAAGCGGGTATGTAAATACCTTTAAAAGGCCGCTTTTGGAGTGAATAGCCGTCCATCTGGACGAATTTTGATTTGGATAATAGCACACAGATTCTCAATTGGGTTCAAATCCAGTGGAAACGGGGGTCTTACCTTCAAGTTGTAGTTTTTAGAACTCAATGAGACGAGATATTGCTTAGTTGCATTAACTGAATGCGACTAGGCATCCTCTTGCATAAATGAAATTTTCTTTTTACGCGCCAAAAGTTGGTCTTGAAGCCAGGAAAAAGTGCTCACTACTAAACTTACGAATGAAATTCGTGATTTCCATTATACTGGAATAAATCAATTGAGTAGATGTCAATTAATTTTTTAGATCACTTTTCTTTGCATGTTAATTTTGTTGTTACGAAATAATTTTACAATTTTGCTTTTAATATCAGTTATATTTTGATAATACCCCAGAACCTGAGTTTTTATTTAGGGCAGGTTTACGTTTCAATTTGATGCACTGAAGTTTCGGCATGATACAGAATGTATTCATGCACCTTGCGAAAGCGCCAATTCTGAGTGGGATTCGCGCTCTTAGGAAGTTAATCCCTAGAAACTGCTTAAAAAATCGTCATCATTGAACTTGAGCCATTAAGGAGGAGTTCAGAGCTAGCCGTCGTAATTAACTGGGGCCTGCTCCAAATATACTATATCAGAAAAGCATTTTGAGGTAAACTCTGCAAGGTGCCTTTAAGGTTTCCTCTCAGTTGCGGTAATCGTCCAAGTTGTCGCATTAGTGCCAGCCTCAGCCACCAGAGAGCGCCTTACTCCCTGGGATATTAATCTCTAGGCAGTGTTTTGCAAACAACACTTGTTGCTCCACAGGCCACTGCTGCCACGTACACCGAACCATTGATCTTCTACGACCGTGTGAAATAAAGTTAAGGTACGCGGTGTTGTTTTAGGATTAGAGCAAGGCGTCCTGATCTCTGCTTCACGGAACGTCGAAGAATACGCCCTGAAACTTTTCCTTTATTTTAAAAGCTGAGCCTTGAGATGGTGTATTGTTTCTGGAGGAGAGGTTTCTCAGTTATCTTGCTTTTGAGGTTGTTGATAATTACACACACAGAATATAAGTCTTGAATGCGTTTTCAGTATTTTGTATAAACTTATGTTCGATCGAATCGTCGTGCAAGTTTTGCCATATTGAACATACATCACATGGCCACTAGCTGTACTTGAAATGCATTGTTCGTGTGAAAATAGTTATTAGAAGAAGAATACACACCTCTAATGCTAAGTAAGGTTAAATTGTCATAATTCATACAGATGCTGCGGTCCACGAACTACGCATTTCGCGGCCGAAAGTAAAACAGAGATGCTGTTTAAGAACAATAAGTGTTAAGGTCGCGTATGGGTACACCAACACCATTCTATTTTTTGAACTCGTGGACGAAATTATTGAAGTGAAGTGAAGCTCAAATTGAACATCAGCAGCAAAACTAACGCGAGTAGGAGAGTTAAGGATCTCTACAGAGCTCGTTTCAAAATCTCATCCCTTTCATCCAATTCCGTTTGAAGTCTGCTCATGAAAATCCAATCAGAAAAATTCGAACGGGAGCCCGATCGTATCAGTCGGAAAATGCTTTCTTTTTATGGGATTTATTGGCCGGTTAATCTCAAGGAGGGACTTATCAGATTGCGCCTCGGACGGTAGACGTCATAAGGTCGCCGGTGTCGCGAGCCATGCTCCTGCGATTGTCCATGGGATTCCATATCTTCCAGTCCCTTCAAAAAACTTAAGTTCCGATTTGAATCTTATTTACACGTTATATAGTTGATCTAATTTGATCTGACGTTTTCCCGGAGTGGGGAAAGAAGAGATTTTCTTCATGGAGGACAATGAAGCTGTTAGTCCACCGTCCTGTCATTGTGGCTAATGATTCTTTCAGTTTATTCGAAGGTCTATTGAAAAACTTGAATTTGAATTAATTTAGCAGCATCATTTCAAAAATAAGACACTACATTAATATATTCAAATATTATTAAAAAGTTGGTTAATTATAACTTTTGCCATTCCCCTGCACAAATACTTCAACTTGAAGTTCGGGAGGCTTTGTTTCTTAAGAAATTGTATTTACGGTCACAAATTTAACATTTCTACTGACCCGACGGAATGGCTCGGTTCAGAGGCAATTTAAACGAACCAGGCAGCCTCTAATTACCCGTAATTGTTCAGTGTTCTACAGTGCAGTCGTAGCAATAAGTGATGCTCAGTACCAGCGGTTCGAGTTAGATATTGCTCGCAGAAAACTAATGGCTTTTACTAACCTTCACTCACGTATGTATCCTGTATGTGGAAGAGTATTATTTTTCGTGCATATTATATTAAACTTGTAATACAGTACTTGGGTTTAGATGTATGTATTTTGTAAATCTAATATCATTTCGTTGTTTACTGTCACCAGGCGGATGCACAGCTGCTGCTGCCGCCGCAAAAATAGATTAATTCTAAGAAGAGAATAAGGAAGTGCTACATCCATGTTACCTGCACCAATGATTCCTGCTTTTGTTCAGTTCATTATTTTATAAATTTTACGTAAGCGCTACAATAAAAGTAATTGGCTAAGAGTACATACCATTACTTCATAAACAAGAACATGGAAGTAACCATTGTCTTCAGACATATTATTGTCATTATTATTTGCTACATGAAACTTGTTTTTAGTTTTACTTACAAGTAAAAAAGTCATATAAATTTTTTATGGCTGTTAAAACTTAACTGTGTCCGTTGTACATTACTCGGAAAGTATCGTTAGAGCCGTGAATGTTCAGTAAATAGGTTAGGTAACGTAACTTAACTCTTCCAGTACTCACAGGCCTTATTCTGGCTCAATGATTTTGCGGGCCCGTTTAAGTCTCGTTGTGTCTGGCATGTGTGGGACTTACAGCTTTTACATTTTTTCTTTTCGACTCGTATTGCTAAAAACCGTCTATTTTTTGTGAACAGAGTGCGAACGTGTAATAGGATGTATGTAATCGGTAATAGGATGGTCAGAAAAGCAACACACATCGAGATACACTCAGGAAAGACGAACTGGAAGAAAGGATGCTTCCAGTCAAGTAGCTGCCTCGTATGATATTTAGAGTGGGCAAAATTAATAATCATACCTTAAATGATTTTTAAATTTAGAGCAATGATGATCAAAAGCTCACGTTTCTAATACTGTCGAAAGAGAGTGGCGAAAGTCAGAAGAGATGTAGGAGTCCCGAGAACATTAAAAGACGTTTAAATGGAAACATATTTTCAAATTTACCATTTTTCATCCTCAGGAAATTGATCATTGAGAGGAGGGAGGCTATCGACCGCCCGACACGATTTCTACTGTAGACGAAACTGTGGAAAATTAATAAAATAGAGACCCGCTCTTCACGTTTTCCAGCTAGATTCTGGGTTTGCTGGAATAGCTTTTCCAGGAACTCTAGGAATTATGCGTATCTTCGTATGAATAAAATTTATTTTGCTGTAGAGGTCTTTAGCTCCATAGAGGTCTAGTACGATATCAATGGTGTGGATGGCCTGCATGGTAACATCATAAATAAATAATGGCTGGGCGGGACATTTTCCATTGCTTATGAATATAGTTGTTGCAGGTGCTTCACTTATGAAATTGCTTAGTACGATAAATTCGTGTGTTGGTGCCCATGTAACTGACTTTTATATTTGTGCTGTGTTAATAGTGTGATGA
>VCRD01001449.1:26871-58692 GCA_006783055.1 Trinorchestia longiramus
CGAGAAGTTCATTTTCTTTTTCCTCTGCGAGGATGAGTTGTTAGACTCGAGTAATTCACGTCTGATCGGCTTTCCACAGCCTACCCCTTTACTTATAAAGACTAATAATTAAAGAATTTAAGAGCCATTGTCTGTTTCTTTTTTCGTTTTTCAACATCTCTCATGTTTTCCTTCTTCAAGTCCTTACCCTCATTTATACTCTGATCGTTGTCTGGTCCTCGTCATTATCCTTGTTTTGATCCGTATTTCTTATTACTATTCACGTTTTACTCCTTGTACTGATTGTTATCTTAGCCATGATAATTTTTCAGCCATAGTCCTTATCCTTGTTAACGTATTCAATGCTAACTCACTCAGTGGCTGAGAAACTTGTAAAAGACCTCTTCACAGTGGTTCATTAGCAATGATGTAGAACGTAAGAAGTGAAATGCAGTAAATAACGACGGTTAATCCTTTCATATCAGGTTTACTGAACAATGACTATGATCCTTCATTTCAGCAATTGTCCATCTGAAGTGTAATTTCACTTACACATACACAGTACATGTGTGCGCAGACAATTGCCGGCTTTGCGTCAATGATATTGGCTCCAAAGCCAAGATAAAGCTCTCAGCTGTCCATGATTGTCCATTATTAATGTTTTTTCTTATTCTATGTTTGAGTTTACTGATTCCTTTGTGTTATGAACTATTTTTTACATGCTTATCGTTTATGAAAACGGTATTTTTATTTTATTTTAAATTCTCTTCTGTCATTATTTTCACAGAGGGTAAGCATTAGTAAAGTGAAGTTCTGTCAGAGGTACCTTCCTACTTCTTGTTTGAAATAATTGAGATACTTTCAGATATTACTATATTAGTTATACTTTTCCTCAAAGTTGTCCTATGTGTGATATAGATTTTAAGTTGTTCTTGCTTAATGAAGTTGCTTTTTAAAAATCATCTGTGATTTCTTAGTTTGTCTGTTAACGCCATTATTTGACTAAATCATTCTTCAAGTACACTCCTGATACAAATTCAGTTCCAACTTACATTAATTTTTTTGAAATTTTTGTTTGCATTAGCATTTCAATCCTCTAACAATTCTCTTCCCTATGAACCTCACCACAACTTTTTCTGCTAAACCATCACTGCCTCTTTCCTGCTAAAATTTCCATGTTACCAAGCTGTCGTCTTTCCCTTAAACATTGGCTTTGGAGGAAAGTTTTCCTGAGCGTGGCGCTGCAAGTCTGCGAGCCTCTCATTTCTGGGTTAGACCCCAGGTGCTCAATAGAGGCCTCCATTGTGCCCTTCTGCAGCCGGACTTGGGCTCCGCTGCTGCGGCGTCCGCGTAATCACAAACTGCGGACCAATGAAACTTTGCTTGCCAAAATTGGTGTTGTATGTTGACGCCGTCAACCTAACCAGAGCTTTTCTTCGTTTTTCGGTGTTAATTTTTCAAAACAGTAGTGACTATTTTGATAATTTTGAGCTTAAAATAATCTTGTGTGCCAGATTACATGATAATGACTAATTAAATATTCAAAATCAAAGTTCAGGAATACATAATATTTTTTAGGATGAAGAATCCCAAGTCTTCAAGTCCTCGACCATTTAAAAAGAGCCTCTTGTTCAACACAACTGAAATGAAAATTTCTGTTCATTAACGGGGGAATCTGTGATTGGCTGCGAAAATAGTTTATTCACTGATTAGTGAGTAAATTTTAATTCATGTTAAATAATTGCAATTGATATTTTAATGTTAAATAACCATAGAGTTTAAAGTATTTGATGCGTAATTAAAAGTGATATACCTGGACACTCGTTCGTTGGACGAAGCGAATAGTTATTTTATGAGGGGAGAATTTGGCTAGGGAAAAAGAGGCTTCACAATTTTCTCATTTTGGAGGACTTTCCAATACGTAAAAGTGTTACCTACTTACTTGTACAACCTAGCCCATGCGTATAAATCATTAAACCTCGACACAAAAAACCGAACTTAAACGAGTCGGCGGCTCAGGTGGCAAACCTTTGTTGTAACTCGCTCGGCCACTAGGGGCACAAGTGGAAAGATTAAAATGAAAAACATAAAAGTTTTCTAACAAGGCCGTACAATGAAAAGTTGTATGTATTATTTCTCCCAATTCAAAGGGAAAAGAAGATACGTCAGTGAAATGAAAGACAATGGCTATCGCCCTTAAATAATGTCCATACTTTCAAAGTGCATTGACGCAAAAATACATCGACCCAATATCGTTTAGATTGTTATCGATACACATGGTCGCAGCTGATGTATGTAATGGTTATAACTCTGCTTGCTTTCCCTATTCATAGAAAGTTTTGGGTACCCTGAGTGTATCCACTGCATAATTAACTTGCATACGTTCAGGTTAATTTAGGTTGCAATCCATAAAGCCTGGCTCAAACACGATCGTTGCATTAAATTTGACGAAAAAAATGCGTAAATGAAGATTGTTGTCATCTGGACATATTGTTGCTTTCTGGTTAGCACTGATAACTCGATTTCAAATGTTAATTCGGGTGATGATTTCAGAGGGTTGGAAATATTAGTGTAGATTTTGGTTGTAATAGTTTTGGCAATTGTTGTGTAAAATATTAAACTATTTTCTTTAATACCAGCCACAATATTCCACATTATTTGAAACTAATAAAAATGTTAGTCATATTTAACTTTAACATATGGATAATAGAATAGAACTATTAATTAATTCAACTGAACATAAACTTTGGGTGCTAAAGCGAGGGTATACAGAAGCAATAATTTGTTGCAGTTAAGATTTAAGTATCTTTTCTTATTTTTTATTTACCAAAATATCACTTCATGTTAGCTTCAATTGAATTAAATTTGCGTAAATGAAGTAATTAAAAATGCGCCTAAGTTTAAAATATTAACTATGATCTCAAGTCACACACCACGATTATGTTTAGTGCCATCTCAGTGTGTGTTGTTCAGCACTTTGACGTGCATTTTGTACCAGACATAAGCATAGGTTGCGAATGAAGCTTTATTATTGAAGGCCGAGACGCCTTTGTTAGTTTAAGAGCTTCTTCAGGGTGCGAGCTCTTCTTTAGCTCAGTTAATTGCTACCGAACACGCGATGTTTGTTGCAGACACAACAAAAAGAATGCTTCCCACAAAAATATCTACAGTTCAGATGAACAACTTTCCAGGAGGGAAAAACTAAGCGGAACAAGGAAATCTTCAGGCCAGAACGAACACTTTGGGAGTAACTTGAGCTCTGCGTAGACCGTCCTTTGTAGTTCTCTCAGCCACAAGATCTAAGCGACCTACACTCTCCACACTGTTTCTCTCAGACTTTGGCAAACTACTGAGACGGCAAATGGTTGAAGACTTTGCTCAAAATATCAAGGTTATCTTACCAAGCTTTTTGACTCGTCAACTGAGAATGTTCAGTCTTTGGATGATTTATCGTCTTTACAAAATTCATGTGTAGAAAATTGTTGGTCAATTGTTCGAAGAAGCGAATAGTAGCTAATAGTATTAAAATAAAAAATGTATTGCCTTAATTGAGAATGTTTGGTCTTTAGTACTAGTTCCGTTCAAATAAATATAACCACAGAGTAAGAGTAAACAATGACTGCGTGATAAAAATAAAGCTCGGATCGCCTAAATTTACTCATTAATTTACAAATAATGAAGAGATAACAATATTTGAGTAACATAAATTTCGGTGCTACGGTTGCAAACGTGTGGATGTACTAAATTTTGATGGCTAACTGATCGTAGAGAAAAATATTTCAAATTATTTGAAAGTTTCGAAGCATACGACGAGACAAATACTGGAGAAAGGCATGCGAAAATTATAGAAAATACATTTGAGCTTCACTGTTTCATTAGTGTTATGAAATGAAAACCACAGCATATTGTGTACAGTTTTGTGAAGCAGTTCACGATCTCTAATGCTACACAGCCACCGTACAGAGCTGTGCATCGCACCCTCTGTTGGACCTAAAGGCGGGTAATAAGCCCAGCAAACGTGTCTCTCTGGATCAGAAGTTGTCACACCAAAGAAACAGAAGTCTTTTTATCAGTTGTTGGCCTGTGCTCATCTTTATGCATAGCTCTCATTTGCATGACGTTAGGCGGCTGTGTGTGCAGCACTACACCTCCCTGTATTACCCGCCAAAAAATAATGCCCTACACGGTCGGGCGCGCTGCTCCCCTTAAATACTACAGGCCTCACAGTTCTAATTAGAGTCTCAATCATGACGCTGCTCTGCACACCAAAAAATGAGCTCTGGCAACTTTGGCTTCCGTTATTAAAAGTAGAAAATACAGTCGGTCCAACATCCTGTTTGTTTCTATTGTGCGACGTCATGAAAAATTTTCAAAACCTAATTTCATTTAGGGTTTGAAATTTTTGCAGTCCGGTGAAGTTTTTATTTACGTAGTTCAAGGAATGGAAAATGAACATCAGAGCCAATAGAGGAATTTTTCAATGAACAACACGTGTTTGCTTTTGCTCATTGGTTTGATTTTTTTTTGCATATGAATGGTAAAAATTAAATGATCTTATAGTGAAATAATTTATCTCATTTTAACGTATCAAGTTTCTTAACCAAGTATAATCATAATTTACTGGTAACAAAAATATTTTCTGCTGTGATAGCTCACGTACATAGTCTTCATCAAAGGTTTAAATGACGTTACCCACATCATGCAATAAAATCGATATGCCAGCTAAATTATTATTGTACTACAAGAGGACAGAAAGTTAAACTTTTTTGTTAAATGTGGTTATATTTTCGTTGTAACACCAGCAGTAAATCGAATAATACACGAAAGCTGCCAGTGTGTAGCTTAAGAATATCATGATGCATGAAGATGAAACCAATTTCTATGTAAACCACACTAATTATAAGACAGTCCTGCAGAATGTTCCCATGAAACGGAGTGTTTATCAGCATTTTTAGGGAATTGTTATTCTTGGGTCGATTGAATTCCTGAGCTCTTCTCGGGAATTTTGATGTTTGTCTTTGTTGGCATACCTTGACTACACAGCATACGTCCTAGGGATCTTCACATCTCAATCTTATTATGTGGAATGTTTCTTGATAAACAATCCTATTGTTTCCGTTTTATTTAGAACATTTTTCCTAGCACGTTTACTTTTTTCCATTGCTCCCTCAACAGTAGCATGTTCGATTTTTTCCTTCACTCTAATATAGAATAAATAAATGTATCGGACGACCGACCTCGCTTACAAGTTTTCAGCAACTAGGTCTGTTCTACTCTCTCGTTTTCGTTTATAAATGGCATTGCCTCTCACTGAAGTGCCTTTTGTTGAATTACTCTTTGTGGCAAATTATTCTATGTGCGTACGGGTGTCGATGGCTGCTTTTGAGGTTTGACCGGCATTTTCATTCACACGGAATCCTTAACACGTTGACTCCGAAGTGGTACGTATGTGTACCACTTAGGTTAGGTTCTGTAATTTTTTCATATCCTTCTAGTGACTGTGCGTACAAAGTGAAGTTTTACACCAATCAGGCAATCGGAAGCAACGTGTTAATGGATTGATCTAATAAATCCTACTGTTTGTTGGAATAGAATTCGTTCATGTCAGTTACAGCTGTACATTAACAGGCATGCTGGACTTCAGTTTTTTTAGTCTCAGCTCTAAATCTGTTCTGCCTATTCCTTGATCAAGCTGTCGTTTCCAATGCTTGAGTCCCAGCAGCTTTGTATCATCTAGTCACGCTGTTTATAAATTTCACTAGACATCTAATTTGTCCTTTGTCTTAACAGTATTAGTCATTCGCTTCCCTCCATTTCATTCAGATTTGAAAACTGTTATTTAGCTTCCTCAGTTTCTTCTGCGTTTTCTTTAGTGTCTTGTGCTATAACATTTACTACGCATCGAATGCTTTGTTTTATTTACGCAGGCTATCCACTGCAGTTTGTCAAATACGAGCCTCTCTTATTACTTTTTTTCTTGTTTTAGTGTTCTTCTTTTTATTTTCTTACATTGTTAGTGATTGTCTCCTCGTATTCTATCCAGACCCAATAGGTTCTTGAAACTCTAATGGGTGCCCAATTGCTGCTTTGTTGTTTAAACCGATAGTTAATCTTGTTGTGTTTGTGGAATAGTTGTATAATTTCTAGCTTCCTCATCCAAGATTCCGTGAATTTTCTTTGGTCGCGTAATCACAATAACCACGCTTCTGATGTCTTTTTTATATTTAGATTTTTTCATGTAATCTTCTACGAGTCACTTTACCCATTCCTCATTTTTTTATAACGATTTAGTTCTTTATTCAGTTCCAACACAATCCTTTTTTCTGCATTTCTCTCAGAATCCATCTGTCTCCTAAAATTTTGGCAGCTGCAACCTTCGTGGCACGTCCGCTGAAGACTATACTTCTTCCTCATGACCCTCGCATTTTCTATTCATCTTCCCTACTACTCAAGTGTCTGTAATCTCTTCTTCTACGACTCGCATCTAAATAATCTATTCTTCCACAATAGTTTTCACATTTCCTTGCCATTCCATGAACTATAACTCAGTTGCTTGCCCTTCTATGAAGTGTAACTCAGTTGTGTGTGCTTCATTCACTGTCCTTTCATGACTTATAACTCAGTTGAGTGTGCTTCATACACTGTCCTTTCATGACTTATAACTCAGTTGAGTGTGCTTCATATGATGTTCTTTTATGACGTATAACTCAGTACAGTCCCATTCCATGAAGTATAGCTCAGTTGAGTTTCTTTCATATGTTGCTATTCACTCATTCTTTGATCTAAGTCCACTATTTGCCTGTTTCGTATCTGTGTGCGACACAGTACAGTGTATTATATTGCCACCGTCAATTCAGTGATATTTAATTCTCCAACTCACAGCTTTACAATTATTATCCATCGTAAATTAACTCTAGCGTCTATTTTATTGAGTCCAGTCTTTTTACTTCTTCCCTCGCCACCTTGGCTGGCCACCGCTGGTCGAACTGACCAGTGCCACCATTAACTCAGACGTCGCTGAGTTGTCAATCTGTGCAAGTTTCAAAAGTCAAGTTGGCAAGTTTTCTTCACGTCCAAGTTTGCCGTTGATTGATGCTGATGTATGAAGATAAGTGGAAGGCGAGTGGCCGCCGGTATTTACACAACAGTAGCAATGCAGAAAAAATTCGGAAGCGGGAACTCGCTCTGCTGGTCAAGTGCTGACCCACACATTCAAATGTCAGTAGCTTTTTTGCTTTCCTGATAGCCTCGGCAAAGTAGCTTCTCTTTCATAGCAGTATAAGTTTTAGAAAAAGTTAGGGATTTTAGTTTATTTACTTGAACCAACAAAATTATAAATATGATTGTTGTCTTCTGCTCAAATAATTTATTTATTCTAACATTAACTTCGTTTGTCTTTCAATCCTTATAATAAATCATACATGGGGCTTCCACTGTTCAGTTAAATATTCGGTTGCATTTCCGTAGACTTTATCGCCGCAGTGTCAGCCTGTAGTTGGCCCATAAGTAAGTGAAATCTTCGGTTACATTTCCGTAGACTATTTCTCAAACCCTAGTTCATAGGTGTATGGTAAATCCGTGCATTACCATGATATGCTTGTAAATTTAGACACTAAGAATAAGTATTCTTTCCAGTTATAATTACTTAAGAAATCCCAGATCATTGTTATTTTCGAAGATAAATAGCTGGTAATTCCTTGAGTTATTCTAACTTGCACTGCATAACAGGAAGTATAGGTTGTTAGGTCCTACCTTGAAATCCTATAACAATATTTTTCGCAACTGTTCGAGGTCAAACAGATCCAAACTTTGATTGGAAGCTGATGAGAGATTTCACACTAGGTACATGGAATTAAAAATATTATTATCATTCTTGGTTATTCGTTCATAATCAAACAGGCAGTTATTACTGAGATCAGGAACCTAGTTAAGTCAGAGTCAAATAATAGGTCAGAAAATGGGATATTATTGAAGCTGTTTACTTCTCTTTAGTGATGTATTGTGTGCCATAGTTCTTGACGTTTTTCTTCAACTGAAATTTTTAGATTTTTATGCTGCATATATTTTGTTTCCATCAGCTGAGTTTATCCGTGCTGATGAAAGCTTAAATATTGTACGTTGGTATTTGCAGTTTATTCTAGCGAGACGTTAATTTTTTATGTAAACTCGATTACTCTTAATTGTACTATGTGAATGTATGTGCTGATATTGTTGCAATAAACTTTTGACGTTAAAGCACCTAGCTAGATGAGCGCCTAGCCAGATGAGCGCCTAGCCAGATGAGCGCCTAGCCAGATGAGCGCCTAGCCAGATGATCACTTAGCCAGATGAGCACCTAGCCAGATGAGCGCCTAGCCAGATGAGCGCCTAGCCAGATGACTAGAAACACCTAGTTAAGTGAGCGCCTAGCCTGATGAGCAACTGATAAGATGCATGGAAATACTTGACCAAGTGAAAACTTCCACAAATGTTTGCCCATTCATATGTGTAGGTGTTCATCTGGCCGGCTCACAACGCCATGCGTGAAAACTCTACACAAAATTAATACGGGTCTCTATTCTTTAATATTATTGAAAATCGCATTCATATCATTGTCATATCCTTAGTAGAAAACCACAAGTAATGTATGCTAATTGAATTTTAGAAGAACTTGCCTTACAAATAACGGAAGCGATTCCGCGAGACTGCGTGAGAACAGCTGCATTGCAGCTTAGGATAACAATAACGACGATTTGGGGCGAGAAAACATTGTGAGAGTAGATCAAAGAATACAGAAGAGTTGACTCCCATGTGTGTAAGGCGTGTCCCACAGCGCCTCACTGGCCGCTGCACGTTACACATCGTCAGCCGGTGCCGAGTCCAACAAAAAAAGCGTGGATCGCAAACTGCCATTATCGTGGCCGTTCTTCTGCAATGTCTTTCGCTCAGATATTAGCCAATATTTTCTCGGTAAGATTAAGTGGAGGAGTGACACCCGATAGATCCATGAGAGCGAGGCTGCAGCTGCGGCCATATATCGCTGCAGAGCGCCGTCTTAACTGCTCCGCTTTGCAGATTGAATTTCTTCTTCTTCCTCCTCCTGTCTTGTAAACTTTCAGCGATGCCACGATACGAGTTTCAAAACTGATCTTTCTGGCGCTTTGCTTTTACTGCTTCGGAGGATTTGAATTTCTGATATGTTTTATTCTGAAATAAATTTGAGGTTAGGAATGAAAATTTAATCATTTTCACTTAAACTTTCCCACTATTCAAATTCATCTTACAAAAATGCAATCATTCTATATGCAATGAGACTGCTGAGCTTCACTCACTAGGAATCATCTTGTATTGTGAAAATATTACAGGATGCATCTGCGTGGTTATTCGTTGTATGAATTCTGTTATATTGTGTACACAGAAAGTAATGCATGGAGTAGCAAAGGGACACAAAGATGCCCTCCACCTTGATAGGCGTGTCGGCTGCCTCGTCCCCGTGAGGCCAGTTCCCATTGCCGCTATTTACGTTCCATCAGGCGATATTGACCGCGGCTGAGGCAGGGCCTGGGCCGAGCGATCTCTGCCCAACCTGTAATGCACGAGGCGGTGTACAGGCCTTGAAACAAAGATAATATATCCGTCATTGTAGAGCTGCATGAGGTGGTGTGCAGGCGTTGAAACAAAGATAATATATCCGTTATTGTAGAGCTGCACGAGGCGGTGTACAGACGTTGAAACAAAGATAATGTATCCGTCATTGTAGAGCTGCACAAGGTGGTGTACAGACGTTGAAACAGAGCTAATATCTTCGTAAGTGTAGAGTTGCAATAGAATATTTGGCAAGATACATTTTCATTATTGTAGCGCTGCACATGCCGTCTGATAGTATGCTAAACCAAAATAAATTTTGATATGATCCGCGTTAGTCAGTAAGCACTGTATGAAATGTAATATTTTCGATATTTTGGCCCTAAATTATAAGATCACTTAACTCTATTATCTATAGGAATACCTTGGTCACCGTCAGGCAAAATAATTACTATACGTGGTGAGCTGCTCTGTAGGCACTAGAATTTCAGGACTCAATTAAGTATAAAAACTTACTGATCTCCGTAGGCTGTGAGGTTATAATCAGTGGTTATGGAGAGTGATTATGAAGAGTATTCATGGAGAGTAGTTCTGAAGAGTGGTCATGAGTGATGAGAGGCTTTAGAATTAAACGCATCTACTGATGGTCTATCTTTTAATGCTCACGGTCTGTTCACGAAAACAGAAAGCAAACCAGCGTCTGCAGAACTTCATACATTAGGTTCATGCTGGCGTTTGAAAATTAACAGGTGGTAAATGAAATTTATGATCTTGACTACGTTATTTATCATTTTACTTGACCAAGCAAACATTAATTCAAAAATTATTCATTCTAATTTATACGAAAATAAATTATTGTGCCAATTTTAATAGTTTTTATAGGTTTACAGTTAATGTACTCATGTTTCTGATTTCAGTACCAGAAAATTGTAATCTATTAAATATATTTTTTACGCATCACATTTAACAGGTTAATTATATATAAGGTTTATATGTGATCTGAGTTTGAAACCGTTCTAAAGTTTTATTTACGCTTGGAAGATTCTATTAACTCTTCACTGATTAATATTCACATGTGTGTAAGTGATAACATTGATAAATTTTTGCTTTGATATGTTGGTTATTAAGAAAATGTTAAAATTTTACGTTTCAAAAACAATTATTGAAAAACAATTATATCTTAAGTTATTGTTTGCACAATACACATATTTGAATGTTCAATTTGGGGAACAGAGCTATCGTGGAAATTCTAGCGTTGTAAGTCTGGATAGAAAAATGAGACTTTTCCACCCAATACATCGCGGTATACCCAATACATCGCGGTATACCCAATATATCGCGGTACACCCAATACATCGCGGTTCACATACAATGCGTTAACACACTGGTAGCCAGTGTGTTAACGCTAGGCAATTTTTATTACCATTTTTTAACTGAAAAGTAAATGTTTTTATAATATAAATTGTTTTAAAAATTGATAAACTTCTAAACGTTTGAAAAGTTATGGCTTTCAGTTCTTGGCGGACGAGGAAAAATGAGTGCAACACATGTGTCGAGGCAATCACATGGAGCTCAAGTGTAGGCCTACACAGCGGACGTGGAGATGTGGTAGGGGCGTACACGTCCTGCTGTAGAATATTGCACCTCTGCTGGTGAATTACGTTTGACCTCTCTCCACATGTGCTTGTCAATTCGTTGGTGCATTGTTCTAATGTTTGTATCTGACTTTTGCTGATTACCAATTCATTGGTGCACTGTTCTAATGTTTTTATCTGACTTTTGCTGATTACCAATTCATTGGTGCACTGTTCTAATGTTTGTATCTGACTTTTGCTGATTACCAATTCATTGGTGCACTGTTCTAATGTTTGTATCTGACTTTCGCTAATTGTCAATTCATTGGTGCACTGTCCTAACGTTTGTATCTGACTTTCCCTGGTTGTCGATTTATTGGTGCTCTGTTCTAATATTTGTATCTGACTTTCCTTGGTTGTCAGTTAATTGGTGCACTGTTCTAATATTTGTATCTGACTTTCCCTGGTTGTCAATTCATTGGTGCACGGTTGCTGATGCAACGCGTGACAATTCTTATGAGACAAGAGGTGCATGTTAGAATCGCTCAGAAACAAAGAGTTTGACGTAAATTCCAAGTAATTCATAAGGCTTGAACGACGAACATTTCATGTTACCTGAAGGGGTTCGTAAAAAAATATGAGCAAGAGTAGCATCTTTGGATGATTTATTTAGCGTCTGAGTTTTTCTTCTGCACGAACGGCCAAAAATTGTGAAGCGAAACAATTTTGTGGGAAATACCTCACTTGCAATAGCAGTAGAGGAGAATTGCTAGTTCATAGTAAGGGGAATTCTCTAAAGGGGGTACACCCCTGACCCACAACCTCGACGGGGCTCCTGAGCCGCGTACGGTTGAGAGCCGCTGCGTGTAGGTTGCATGGGACGAGGTAAGCTGAGGCTTTGTGCCCCCATACACGCCCCAGCGCTCCATACACACCCCAGCCCCCCATACACACCCCAGCCCCCCATACACGCCCCAGCCTCCCATACACGCCCCAATCCCCATCCCCGTCGGCTATGCTGCGTCGTCAGTTCCGGGAACTTGAATAATTTTATATTTTTATGTCATTTTAAAAATGTGGCGTTCTGTAAGGATATGAAGCCTAGTATGTGAATGGTGCTCTCGTGAATAATTCCCCAGTTTGAAATTACTTAAATGATAGTGGAACAGCTCTTGCAAAATTAGATTATTTCATCTTTAGAATTTAGTGATTTGAAATTCATGGCGTTACTTTGACGAATTGAAATTCGAGTTTTTGGAATTGTATGGTTGGTTTTAAAGACTAATATCCAAATTAAGAGTTCATTTAAGTTAAGTAAATAGTACTGAATTTTAAAAATAATTTGAAAATAATGCTTGAAGATAATGATCATTGTAAGCTCATATATAACTTCGGTTGCAGTGAACAACTATAAAGGAGAACCAAAGAAAATTTCCTGAGAACTTGCCACGTGTACCCTTAGTTGAGAACTTGCTACGTGTACCCTCAGTTGAGAACTTGCTACGTGTACCCTTAGTTGAGAACTTGCTACGTGTACCCTCAGTTGAGAACTTGCTACGTGTACCCTCAGTTGAGAACTTGTTACGTGTACCCTTTGTGAAAAATTGTAAATAAGCTAAAAATTTGGAATTTAATTCAATTTGAAGTTCAATTATATACATTTTGAAGTAAAAAATAAATAATTTAATTTAAAGTAAATCGAATCATCGATCATCGTCTGATCATCCATAAATTCAATTTAAAGTAAATTAAATTTGATGTGTAGTTTATTTTGAATCATATGAAGGAAATTGAATACTGAGTTTGTTCCCATCGTATCTGTCACAGCATTTTCTATGTTAAAAATTTTCTAGTTTTATCAAATGTAAAAGTAGAAAACCTTGAATCCCAATTAATCATTGATGAATCAAAGCTAATTTAAAGAATTGTAGGACGAATGCGGTAATAATTTGGAACTTGAACTGTAACTTCCTAGCTTTGACTTATTGTGATGTATATCAAGTTGCTTAGTGCCAGTTTAACAGTAATACAACGACCAGGGCGAAAAATGTAGAATTTTTTTCTATAGTTAAAATAAATTGTGGAAAAATTCTGAAAACTAATTATTTGACTCATATTCAGCTGATTCACCTAGATTATGCCACCGAATGAAAGTCTCTAAGCTCATTTGTGTATCATTCAAAAGATACGTTCTCTTCGGCGTGCGCGCCAGTCAGTGCGTATTTGTTTTGTACTTAATACGACATGTACACGTGTATTCAACTAAAAAATTCTTTTTCCTCTCTCATCTCACCAACGTCAGATCGACCATGGAGATGCTTAGTGGCCGTCCCCGTCTTGCGTTATAATTACCATTCTGGTTTGCTAGCTCTCACGTCTAGTAGCTTTAGGGACAGTTTTGTACCTGATTTTCAAAAGTTCGCTCCATGTTGGTGTTGGTATGATTTTGCCATTCGATTTTAAATTACTATCTATAAATTTAAACTCTTCTTCATTTTTTTAAATTTGGAATGATCTATTTTTGCACGATCCTTTCGTGCCAGAAAAGGTTACAAGGAAGGAACAAACACCCGTCTGATCATCCACTCAAGTTACACGTCATTAGCTCACAGTCACACATCTTGGTACGTTTGTGTGAGAATACAAACTTCTTCTAGCACCGAAGAGCTAGAATAGAATGGAATAAAATAGAATACAGCGACAGGAAAGAGCCGCTCGCTTCCTTCTTGGGTTGCTACCCAAGTCCCATGCCGTCTAACGTAAAGGCACCAATCACGCATATGCACCGCAATTTTTACATTGATATTTAATTGTGCTGTCCTGACGTTTGCACTTATTTATGCACATTCTTGTTTCAAAATAATCACACGATCAAAAGTTAGAAATAATGCCAAATTTAGATTGCATTTGTGTTGGGTAAACTAATATTTTTCGACGACTACTGAGCGGTAGTTTCAAGATTTATTCAGTTATGATGTCCTCTCACACTTTTAAATCTCTGTTCTACTGTCATACATAACATATTAAGATTCAATGTTGTAAAAAATGCATATTAAGTGTTTTTTTATTCAAAATGCTGAAAATTTTCGCGATGAAAGTTTTGAGTCAGGAAAGTTCTGCGAACCGTGACACTTTCCAATAGTGACAGGCATAACAATATAACCTTTAAGTGGTGACAGGCATAACACTACTTCCTTCAATTAGTGACAGACGTAGCAGTACTTCCTTCAAGTAGTGACAGACATAGCACTACTTCCTTCAAGTAGTGACAGACGTAGCACTACTTCCTTCAAGTAGTGACAGACGTAGCACTACTTCCTTCAACTAGTGACAGACGTAGCACTACTTCCTTCAACTAGTGACAGACGTAGCACTACTTCCTTCAAGTAGTAACAGACACAACACTCCTTCCTTCAAGTATTGACAGACATAGCACTACTTCCTTCAAACAAAAAATCAAGTTCCGATTACTACCGAGCTGTTACTGTGAAATTGACTCGGTGATTTAAATAATGCAGTTCTCGATTGAGTGCGTCTTCATTAATGTTTGCCCAAAGAATTATAAAAATACCACGAGACATGCCCTTATTTCTTCAGCAATCAACTGTGTGAGACTCCTGTGGTTTTACTGCATTCCAATCCTCTATAATGGTCTGATTATTGGATTATTTTCACATACCCGATATTGCACAGGTCATCGGACAGGCATATTTTATCTCAAAGTGGATGTCTCGGTATGTGGTCGTGGTTACAGACTTCTATAGTTATTCATCTTGACAGCCGAGATTACGAATGCAAGAAATTCTTTCCTTGCTGTCTTGTGGATGAATGAATCTCTGGTATAAGTGTCAAAATTCAAATATTAACGAACTGAAACACCTAAACTTTTGACCATTTATAGTTACTTCTCAAATGTACCGAGCTAGTAACGTCATCGGATTATCGTACACCTCTACCATTTTCACCTAATCAAGAGAAAACTCTGAAGTGAAATACTATATTGTTTCTATGGACGAAGAACAAATAAAACGTAAGACACCCTTATTCTATAGGAAATGGTTCGACTTAGATGAAACAACAAAGCGAAACAGCAGCTAATGCGAGCCACGGCGAAACAGAACGAGCCCGGCAGGGCGGCGATCTAGTTAGAGAGCTCGCAAGATACGATGACAAAAACTGCCAAGAAAGTTTTGCGGCGCTGTGCAGGATCCCAAAGCCGCAGCTTCTTTGCCATTGATGATAGTTCCTTGTGGGTGGAAGTAGAAAGAAGCTTCCTTATGACCAAAAGAAGTGGCTGTATTCTCAGGGCCCTTTCTCTTTCATTTGGGTGAAGGTCGTATGTTTTTTCTAGCTCCATCTTGTCAAAGTTTCGGCCTGACGAGATTGAGTCGTTGCGTGCAGGTCGTGAAAGCGATTCAACAGATTCAGGGATGGGATCCACAGCAGGGCTTCACAGGAGACTTTGTTCTAAGCTACGACCCTAATGCAATATTGCGAACGACACATCCTGTCCTCAGCGATGTGCTAACGGACCATCGACTATCCTGACAGACTGGTTTCCGGGGTTATACTTTCCTGCAGGCCCTAGGCAACGCCTGGATCTTAATGGGGGGCAAGACACCTATGTGGGAGCCTCGAAAATGATGGCACGCCTAAGCGAACGTCAACTGAATACTCCGTAGGGAAAAAAGCTGAAGGGAATCTTGTTGCACAAAACTGTGCGAGAATATTGGTTGCATGTAATAGAGTTTGAGATGAGCTGCAAAAAATTTACTCAAATACTTTTACTACTGAGCTCTTATTGATTGCATAAAATAGTCTCTGAGGCTATAGATTGTCTTTAATTAATTTTTACATACAAATAGTTTTACAAAATGAAGCATGCAGTTATTACTGTCAATAGTTTACACTGTCGAAAGTATTACATGTAAAGGATTATCAATTCATAATGATTTCGTTTCTATTAACTAAATTTCTTGAAACTCGTAAATTTCTTAATTACTAAGCGGTGTTTTATGAAACTTGTATTATTAAACGATGAAATCCCCAGCTATAAGTAAAGGATATTTACCAGCCTAAAATAGGATGCATATATTGTAATAAACCCAATTGCTAGCTGAACATGAAAAATTTTCTCTCTTTGCTTTTTCCATCTTTTCATATTTTCTGGATCTCTGGAGACTTATGCTCGGTAAAAACTACCCACATGCAATATTAAAGCTTCTACAGAGCATTTCTGAGATAAAAAAAAACTAGGCTCATTCCACCATGATTTACTTCGTGATTTAAAATGTTTGCTTAAGACATCAGGTCTGAAGTTTGCGTTGATGAAAAGAAGAAATTGCGTAGGACTCGGAAGATCTATTAGTGCACTTGAGGCTTGCTAGAGTCTCGGGAGCTGGGACGCTCGTTCTCTTTCACGGCTGCACCAAAAACTTCTGCGAGCATTTCAATGCTAAGTTTTAATGATGACTCAGACGCAAGTTCTTTGAAAACGAGCGGCCAAAATGTTTTTCTGACTGTGTTAATAGACCCTGAAAGATGCCATGTCGTGTATAATTACGGCTGACAACCATCATGCAAATCTTTAATAAAAGGAGATCTCAAATACTAAAGAGATTCAAGAAAAACAACTAGATGTAATACTTTTACTCAAATTGCTTAAAGCTTAAGTTAGAGATTGCTCTAGTTCTGATTGATACAATGTGCTTCAAATTAAAAGAGAGGAATTGAATAGACGAATATATTGGGATTCTCAGGATTATGAACAGTAAACATGTTCCATTTTTTGTTTACCCATTGCCGAGGTCAACAGAGGCGGCTGTTTTTATTCGCACATTAAAATCCTCCGGAGAGTATTCCTTAGTCTGTGTGAAGTTAGCATAGAGAAATTCACGTTCCTCGTTAAATCTTAGGGGAATTTAGGAAAAAGCTCTCTTGTAAAAGTACAAGCGAGCAGGTGAACATAGATCGGTGCATGTGTGCACAAACTTGGGCCGGTGCCTGTAATTTTTGTGGAGAACAATAAGTGAAGATGGTTTTGAAAAGTAATGCAAATAGCCAGCGGGGTTTAATATAAAATATAAATACTTTCAAGTGCAATAAATGCAATGTTAATTGAGGCTGGCAGGAGTTGGATGTAACAAATAGAGTTGTGGTGCATTGCTACAAGTGGAAGGAACGGAGAGGAAGTCGGAGAGCTTGGCGATAAAAATTACTGAGTGTTATGAAATTACTGAGTGTTCTGGCGAATATATTAAGCGCAAATAATTGAAGATTTTTTACAATGATTCTACGTGAGTTAAATAAAATAATAAGGATGGGTGTATGTAAGTGGAAAGTAATTTTAACTGTAAAAATATTCTACTAGATAATCACTCCTGTAATATTATCCAAAAAACTGTGTATATTTTCATAACTCGGTTGTCAAACCTGAAAAGGAATAATTAGTTATTTTTGGGGTGTTTGATCATCTTTGGTGTCCTTTTCAACCACGTAGGTTAGAGATCACGCCAATGAGCCTATCCAATTAATGTACGAATAGACATACATATCAAGTAATCTGCTAGCTCTCTCAGCCCAATATTAGTTCTACTAAATGCCATGTGTAGGCCCGGTGGTTTGTCATTTTTGTGATGAAATGTCATCATTCTAAAAGATCTATCATTTAGTCCACTGAGTTACAACTTTGTATGACTCCTCCGTGTAAAATTTTTCGTGGGGTTTATCGGCAAAATTGGTCGGTTGTTGGCCTAAGAGATGCAAAGATCAAACATTACAAGCACAGCTGGTCAATTGTTCGTTTAGAAGGGTTACAAACGTTCAAAAGACAAAAATAATCTGCTTTCCTTTATAAATAAACAACAATGCTTCCAAAACGTTTCATAGACATTTGTTCCCCCTTGTTGAAAATTCAGTTGATTTCCATCAACCTTTGCCGTTCTTGAAGTTATTCGCGCAGCTTTTTCTATTGTGTGTACGCTTTACACGTAGCTGTTCTCCCGACTGGAACGTCGGGTTAAAAATGAAACAAACTTGAGTTTCATTGTCTGATCTCATCAAAGTTAATCGAAAACATGCACTTGCTCCATTAATATTGAGCGTCACATTTGGTAAAGGAAACTAATGAGGATAAGGTAAACTGCTGGAGACTTTTCAATTACCATCTACATTCTTAGGAGTATTTTCAAGAAAAGAAATTTTTTCATCGTGTTACCAACTTCCAAGAAACATTTCACAAATTCTTACTTGCCGTCATTTCCACCTTGTATGTTCTGATGCCACATGTTTTACCAAACGCTTCTGTAGTTTTCACTTGGTGATCTAACTGTGAATTTTTTTAGCCATGCACTGCACCAGCCATGCACTGCTCCAGCCATGCACTGCACCAGCCATGCACTGCACCAGCCATGCACTGCACCAGCCATGCACTGCACCAGCCATGCACTGCACCAGCCATGCACTGCACCAGCCATGCACTGCACCAGCCATGCACTGCACAGCCGTGGTGAGTTTGAGGATGGATTATGGCACTGTTGGTCTCCAGGCAGACTCAGATAATCGCTCCAGCCATTGATCTCCTGGCATATTATTTTCTTACGTTTAAAGATTAGGCGGAAGTTGCTCATCAAAATACTGTCTGTAGGCCGCATATTGAAGAAAGATTTATGGCCTAACTTACGGTAGGCTGAGGATGGATCGGTGTGCCTGCGAACGGCGCTGTAGCCTCGCTGACATCGAGCGCAATTTTAATGACTCCCTAAGATTAAAAAATGAGCGCCCAACGCACGTTTCAAGAGCCCTTCTCTGACGCCTGCAGCAGCTGGCAGCATGGGCAGAATTTACTGAGTTTCTGGGTTTCTTATTCTTAATTTCATGAGTTAGATCTTGTGACGTTTTCTATGCACACTTGTGCTGATGCTAGTAAGAGAGTGAAGGGTTCATACGGCAAACACCGTGTTCTCTTGTGTTTCTTGAAGACATGAACGCTGTGGTTCCGTTTTATTTACAGTGTTATCAAATAAGTTCTCTTTTAAAAATTTCATTTTTATTCGTTTGTCATTTTTCTTCATTAAATACTTTTAAAATAGGCCACTTGGGTTGTTATAGATATGCAGTCTGAATCCATCATTCAACAAGCCGAAGGTAAGGGCTAAACTTATCTTCTGCAGCATGTTTTCGATGATATTTCAGCTATTTTATCATCAACCCGAAAATCGTTCTTAATATTTACAATAGAGTAAAGCAAATATCTGGCATTAAAAGCTGTATTTTGAAGAAGTGTCGTGAGCCAGTTTTATCCAGTAATAAAATTCTCAAAAAATGCAACGTGTGATTTCGGAAGTGTTACAAATGTTTTCGAAAGATTGTGCGTTTTGTTGTTCCTTGAAGTATTTGAAAAAATTAATCTCTGCAATGATGGCAAGGTTGTCTAGATATTTGAATCGATGTGGAGCTTGAACTGAATTTTCACAAAATAAATTTATGTGATATACCTGGAATTGTATGCAAATATAGTCACTTGACTTTCAGTTCGATCGAAACGAGAACAAAATACTCTTGAATAAGTATTTTGTTTTCCAGAATTCATTAATTCCGCATTTACTTCTACTACAAAAGATAAATTTTACGTATCATCTGAACAGATCATTGCGGAAATCTTGCTGTATAGTTATTACATACGCTTTTTAAAAGGTAATTGTATTTTCAACTTCCACGGTTCTAATAGCAAGCTGCAATGTATTTTTCCATTTAATTTTCTGGTCGGTTATTCAAGTCTTTCAGCAGTGCAGTCATGCCTTTGTCGCTAGGTTTACAGAAGCAGCGCTCACTCTTCTGAAGCGCACCAAGCACCGTCCACTGCACTGATGTTTGCCTTGTGATTCATTTTATGTGACGAACTCAGTTGTTAGCAGGAGACTCCCTCCCTTCTAGTGACAGAAACTTCATGTGCTTTAGAGGCTTGCGCGTCGAGGTCGCTTTTCGTTAAGAGCTTAGCCCTTGACTTGCAGAGCTAAGCGATTTGGCAATAATTTGGAGTGGAGGCTGCAAAACAATTGCTTCTGTAATGGCTGCGTTGGACAATAGACGCTTGATGACCACCCTTTGATCGAAGCGCCGGGCGACAGCTTTAAAGAGAACGCCTTACGCCTTATAACCTGACCTTCCTTTGCAGAGCTCACGCCTCCAAAAATTCTAATATATTTTAAGACGTGGTTTCAGTTTTTTCCTCTTATGTTGTTTTCTGTCTAAGTCTTGTGACTTTGTTCTCTCTTCTTTCATAAGTTTCCAATGAGAAATTCTTTCGCCTTCCTACAATTTTCAGCTTTTTCTTCAATTGTTGAATTCGAGTTTCATTTTTTTGAAGGTATCATTTACCTTTTTCTTCTATTTTAAAGGAAAAAACTCTGAAAGCTGGTCAGTAGGGTTTCACTACTGCTTCATTCATTGCTTTCTAATGAAATATGCTCTGAAGTTTGTGATAAAGTTACAGCAATTTTCTAATTAAATTTCTTCAATTATATGTCCTGAATTAACTTTTTTACTAGTTTCTAACGCGATACCAATGTTATTTTCTATAGATTTCTTCAAAGATTTTTTCAAATTTAGGAGCGCTTGTACTTCTTTCTTGCTTCTGGAATTCTCTTTAGCTGAAATGAAGAACGGACTTATGTTCATCGCTCCCTCCCAAGGCGTTACTGGCAAAAAAATCGCCTTCTTGTAAAAAATTTCTTGACTTACCTAGCCCTACTTCCTCAATCTACATTTTTATTCCTCATAATTTTGGTGCTCTAAGATCCTTGAATCAATTTAAGTTTCACTTCAGTCTATGCTCACTTTCATTGCTGGCTCTGACGTGTTCGTTGTCGGTCAAGTTAGGAAAAGTTCAAACTTTTACCATTTGTGTCGTACGTCAGTGAAATTAACGAGGCTGCGTTTCAGTTTTTTTCAGGACAAGCTCGACTGTATGGTCGTGATCCTGTTGTGTAAGTTTCAGCTTTACAACAACAATGTTTTCGTACAGAGAAAATATTTGTTCGAGCTTAAATTTCTGGTTTCTTCCCTGAGTGAAGACAACTCATTTAAAAGTACAGTTTCGTTGCTTATCTCGTGAAGAAATGTAATGGACAACCACTGTCCATCGACAGTAGTATTTTTCATGTTGCGTTATCCGTACTATTGAGATACTTAGCTTTCAAATTTGTCACATTTTTTCTTCCTGAAGGTTCTTTAAGCTTAGACTGTATTCTATGGTATGAAAATTAGAAATAAATTACTCTAAGGTTACGTAACTTGATTTGATTGATGAAACTGCTCATGAACTTAGCGTTCATTTGTTTTTAGAAGTACTGTAACCAAATGAACTAAGTAACTTTTTTTCACTACGTGGATGAAGCAGTCACAGACTGTTAAATCCGTCCCTTTGAGCTTTTTTATTGTTTTTAATATCAGCTTTGAAGTGCACATGAATTAAATAACTCATCAAAGAGGCTCAGCATGCACGATACTGATTAGCATCCACAACAATCGTATCGAACTTTTCTGCAGAGTCGCAGTGATATTTACATGCATTGTTGGTGCCACAAGGATGAAGAATTTGAAAGAAATGTTGCGTCAATGATTTTATTTATATCATGTGACAACAATATAATTACATAATTCGTTAAGTGCACAGAATGAACCATAAAACTTTAAGTTGCTGCCAGTTACATATGTGAGAATATACTCTGGTTATAAAGTCATGCTGACATGCGTACATACGAGCTTTTGATAGTTCCGTGCAGACAGCGAGTAAGTAGAACTGTGATTTCAACACAGAAACTGATGCAACACGACGCTCTCGAAACGAAACTTCAAAATGTTAGCACTCACGGTGAAAATAATCAAATTATTTTGTGAGTGAGGCATTGTTCAGTTGGAAGTCTAAGGGTTATGAAAGTAAAGTGATTAGTGAAACAAATTGGTTCTGACTACCGTAGCGGAGGAGGAAAAAAATTGTGTTGCTAATTATTTCTATTTATTCCTATGGACAATGAGGTGCAATTACGTTCTGAAACAATTAGCTGTAGATTCTTCTAAAATGGTTTCTGAGCTGCAATAACTGCTGCTTTATAAGAGTGGAACGTCCTGACGCGTCTTTAAAGACGAACTCTGTTCTATAAGCCGCACAATGCAGCTAAACAATGCTGCCCAGCAAAAAATCCCATGAAGTTAACGAACGCAGCAGGAGTCCCCTAATGCGTGCCCGTTTCTGAATCGATATTTTGATAATAAGACTATTTCTTGATACCCTTATTTGAGGGTCTTAGTTCGCTCGATTTTCATTCACAGCTCGCCTTCTGCTGTTCCTTTTATCGTTTGTATTGTATTATACTTGTGCAAAAGGTAGATATTGCATCTCTTGCCCTTATCATTATTTGTATCTTTTATTTTACATTATTGCGTTAGTTGTGTGAATTTGTTTCATCCCCTCGTCAAGGAGTTTCTTGATTAAAATAATGAATTGGAGTTGTGTGAACGCGTATTTCACAAGTTATGCATTTCTTAGCAGAAAATTAATTGCTACGTAACTAAATTAGAGGACAGTCATGGGTACATCATTATTACAGCAGGTAAATTTTCAACATAAATTCTTATTATTTTTTCAATATCACACTCTCTTTAGGAACAATCTTGATTATAGTGCTACGCTCAGAAAGAAAGCAATAAATTTGAACATGATTCTGTGTTATTTTAACATAAAACTGAATTTTTTAATAGCTCTTTTCTGTGGTCGTACAACAACAGTGGCAACACATGATTGTCTTTCCATTTACAGTAGATCACCATTCAAGAAGTAGATCATTCGTAAAACGTTCTTCTCCTTGACACTTCCTGCTTGCTTTTGCTTGCAAAGAATCATGTATCTAGATTCTAGACTAGGGGCTCCCAACCTTTCTCTGACGTTGTATCCCTTCAGTTTTTTGACAGATGAGCATGTACCCCTGAATTTTAACACATTTAAAAAAATATATCCACTGATATATGCACACAAATATTTGGAAATGAATAACATGTGAACATTTTTCGTTTCTTTTGCTAACATTAAATGCACTCCTTTAGATGAACAAATGTACCCCAGGTTGGGAATCCCTGTTCTAGACAAATGTTTTCTACCCTCAAGTGCTGCCAGTCGATTTTGCTGCATCACAGAGAAGTAGCTATTAACCACTGCTGCCAGGTTTCGTTATGTACTCATACACGCAGACTTCTATGCACTCAAAGTCATATGTACTAGTAGGTGTAAATACGCAAAATCAGTATTGTATCGTTTACTTAAAAAATGCACCGTAAATACGAATACTCACACTGTATTAAATCCACATTTTCATGTTGTATGTAGTGTAAATACTCGTAGTATATTTTGCATAAAAATATGAAAGTACTGCGCGATTGAATGGAATCATGGGAAAAATGCTTAAAATTACTAGTGTCTGTAAATTACCAAGCGGATTTAGCTTAGCAATTAAACACAAGGAAGACTATAACTGCCGCTGCAGCCTGGACAAAGAGATCCTTTAGCGAACTGAGACAGTGGAGAGGCTTCGTTAACGTCTCTCATTCGAATCACGGTCGAATTTTCTAATGAGATTTATGGTTGCTGTCATTAACAAGATCGCTGGCAGCGCCGTCAGCAAAAGTGCCAGCGGACGCCTGCAATTCTGTCTTAGTTGGATTAGCTGGCTAACGAGCAACCGGACAAACGGCGTCTCGTCCATATGGGTCTTAATAAATTCTCTTATTAGCTTCCAAGGCTCTTCCTAATGTGCCAAATTCTGTTCTAATTGATATTCTCCTATCTCAATCTGGCTATACTTATCAGTGAGTTTTAAGTTCTCGCTTTCTGTTTTTCAATATTTTGAAGACTTGGCGACCTTCTCACTTTTGGTAGTTGGGTCGGCTCCGGCCTTTGATGTACATCAACTGAGTTACGTTACCTCGCTCTGTTAAACATATCTTATGAGAGCTTGGGTGGAAAACGAGGTGTACTTATTCCTGGAATCAAAAAAATGTTCACAAGAAAATTATTTCACCTCAGTAATGAATATGAATCAGAGTTACATGCGCGCTTATATTTTTTGTTGAGTTTATATATTGGAATGAGTGATACTCTTCAACACATAAAATTTACTCCTGTTGAAGGTTGTCTATTTTGCTTTCAAGTTTAGTCTTTCAATGGAATTATGGACACGTATAAAATTTAATATTGGATGTCATTTTAAACACCAAATTTGAAAACTTTATAACATCCTTCCTTCCGAAGAATGTTTTCCTCTGACAAAAGTAGCTGTAAAATTAACGACGCAGCTAAACTTCGTTGTAAGAAGTGCTCCGAATATTATGTATATTCTGGAGCATCCATGGAGCTTAACATGTGAATACGTGGATCATGACTCTTGGTAATGCATCAACACCTTCGTAATTTCTGACTGATAGGTGTTCATTTTTGCAGTTTTTCCTTCTTTGAATTTCAGTATTTGAACTGTTTTATGCATACATATGTTTCATTCCGTAATATTTTTCACTCCAGAAAATGTAACTAACAAAATAGTGAAATATTCGTGATACATCAAATGTCCTCAGAGGGTTCAATGCGAGCCATATTGCACGTTCAAATTCAAATTTTCGCGGAGACTTGAACGCATATACTACTATCTCGTCAATCTTTATGGTTCAACAACTGTGATACTGAGCGATATGGAGCAATTATTGCATTCAAAACTTTGAAGAAACACTTATTCTGGGATCATTTTTTCAAACGAAGAAACTGAAAACTTTAACCGGATTTGAAGTTTGTACCCCGGAAAGATTCGCAAGCCCGGCAATGCAGTCGGGTAAAAATTTCGATCCAGTCGAACAAAGTTGGCGGAGCATTTTGGTAGAGTTGAGAGTGTGACGCGAGTTGTAAATCCGGCAGTGATCTGGTCTGTCTTATCTGTGGCGCCACGCCTCCAGTGAACTTTTTTTCCGGTCTCAAATTGGTCCACGAGCCCAAGTCGAGACTCCTGGGATCACGTAACGCGAATTGAAATCTGTAAAGGATTGAACTCGTTTAGGGTTCTTGCCTTGTTTTTCTGCTAGGCCTCTCACTTTTGCAAGATTGCGAACTCTGATAAGCAGCTTCAGTTTGACTAATCTTTCAGGGTTGTGGTTGAACCTTATTTAATACTTGTTTTAGGTAAAAAACATTGAAATGAAATATGAAAATCACCATTGAATATATTACTTACCTGGTCACCAGCCAAAATCTTTGTTTTCAATTTTCTCCTCTTGTTAAAGGATGATAAATATTTTTCAGTAAACAAATTTGGTCGTTTTTTTACTTTAAAATTGTGACCAAGCTTCCAAACACACTTAGTGAGCGAATAACTTCTATTTTCAATGCAAAACGTATTTAAAGAAGGAAGTTATGTTGCTGCACCCTGCACAAACATGATGTTGCTGAAGGGGAGCAATATCTTATAATGTTTACCTAAATCAATCGAATTTAGGCATCGAAATTTAGAGTTAGAATAAATTATATTTTTCAGAAACACACCTGCAGGTGATATAACTAATGCAATCGGATTAAAATCTAATATCTATTTTAGTTAAAATAATGGACATTTTTCTAACTATTGTTCATGAGTTCTGTCCCGCTGTAGTGCCACTTTTCATCTTTTGCTAGTGTCTCTTTCTGTCAGTCTTCTAAGCTCAATTTCTAGGCGCTCGCTGCTGGAACGAAATTTCTGCAGTCGATTCCGTATTGTAAGTTGATTAGCTGTCTCTTGCTCAGCTGCAAAATGAACGTTGTGTTGCATGTTGGTTGCTTTAATGCCTGCGAAAGCTTTTCGGAAAATGGAACAGAATCGCCTTACACAGAGAGTGAAATTAGAACTGATGTTCATTTGATGACGTTTGTTCTATAATGCTTAAATAATGTGGGTTCATCATTAAAAGACAGCAGCTAATACTAGTCTAAGCAGCTTGCATTTTATGATGATAAATTGCACTCACTTTTTTGCTTCTTATTTAACACGGTCAATCAAGGACTTTAAAAAGCAATTCCTGTCTGGAAAAGACTGTGTTCTTAACATGTTGCCTCCGTTTGCCTGACCGGTGTAAATCTTCACTTTGTACGCATAGTCACTAGAAGGATCTGAAAAAATTACAGAAACTAACCTAAGTGGTACACATACGTACCACTTTGGAGTTAACGTATTAACACGTTGACTCCGAAGTGGTACGTATGTGTACCACTTAGGTTAGGTTCTGTAATTTTTTCAGATCCTTCTAGTGACTATGCGTACAAAGTGAAGTTTTACACCAATCAGGCAATCGGAGGCAACGTGTTAAATTTTAACACGTTGCCTACGATTGCCTGATTGGTGTAAAACTTCACTTTGTACGCATAGTCACTAGAAGGATCTGAAAAATTACAGAACCTAACCTAAGTGGTACATATATGTACCACTTCGGAGTCAACGTGTTAAAGACTGTGAAGCACTTCCAGGTTGGGAAAGACAGGATTTCAAAATTCCTGTTTTCATTGGCGGTCCGTAATGTAAAACTTGTGCCAAATAATAAGTTCTGTTCCCATTGATTGCACGCAACACTGCCGCAGTTAACATAGCCTAATGAAGGAAGTTAAATAACTCACAATTACGATACGCTCTAATTCGAAGAATTTGAAATTCATGCCCAGAAAAATTGTGTTTCCATGTTGAGTTACAGTAACATATAACTGCAGTGATTGGCACTGGGACTTAATAGTATCTTCTTTATGATGAATAAAATTATTTACTTGGATTGGTTTTTATGAGTACTACTACCACCATCCGCCTGGCATTTTGTTGAAAAACGCTCGAACTAACTTGTCCCTAAGTTTTTTCGTTGCTAGCTTGCCCACGAAAAATTTACGCATTAAGGATCGGTTTAAGAATATTTGGTAGGGAGTAAGTCTAGGAAACACGTCGCTTAGTATTCCTCCTCAGCCCTGGTGCCAGCAGCAGCAGGCGGGCGCTGTGCTGCCCTGGCTCTCCAGTCATTGCAAAGCGCTAGCATCGCCCTGAAAAACCCTAGTAAAAATCAAGAAATTTGGTACCATTTTTTAATTGTGAGATGCAGAAAAAGATTGTTAACGGATAACATTGGTGAATTGATTTCTAGTTACCGAAATCAACAGTGTTAGTAACAATTTAGGCTTTTCTTCAGTCTTCAAGTTGGATTTTCTTTCTTGGAGAGAAAAATTCCATTCCCTTGAAAATTTGAAAAGCGGCATCGTGGAATTAAGGAGAGTGGAATTAGCAAATGCATACGCCAGTTAATTTCTTTCAGTACACTGATAAAGTAAAATACGGTGAATGACATGTTAAAATACGTGTTTAGAATACATGATCCAATTCTGTAATTTTTTTGTGAGTCACCCTGTAGTAGGTCGAAAGAATAACATGGAAGTTTCGATACATTTGAGCAGTAATTGAAACACGCTGTATTTTGCTAAATGGAGACTATGGCTTGCATATTAATTTTAAGAAGAGTTGAATGTGGTACTAAAAAATTTTTCATCAATTCTACTGTGCCCATGAGCTACACCGTGACTCTCAAATATGGCACCATTTTAATTTCATACATTTATGAATTATTAATGGTACCTGGGTTACCTGAAAGCCCTTCTGGCAGCAACAAGATGCTGTTGCGTCTCAAGATGTCACCGTCAAGATTAAAAACCCGAAATCATGCATGTTTTGTATGCTATGTTGAAATAAATGCTTGCTTTTTGTTTGTTATTTGTAGCTTGTGAAGTCAAGTGCTGTCCACACAGCGTGGCACCAACGCGTTGTTCAGGAGTCTCACTTGAGTGTCACAGATGGAGTGACTTCGATAGATACTTCAGGATTAGATATTTTATTAGCATTTGATTTTACTATCAACATAGAGAACTAGACACACGTTACTGCATATTTCACTATGATATTTATTGTCTGGTGCATCTTCATGTGAGGATTATTTATTTGATGAAACCAGAGAGCGCTGTGATATTACATCCAGGACCAGTTGTCATTTTGTCATGTAACATTTCAATTACGCCTACCTAGATTCTGCTGCTGTTTATGCCTCAACTTTTTGCTCTTTCTATGGGATTATTTTACATTACCTTGTCTGAAATTTCCTATCAATCGATGTCGAGTCTAGAGCAGAAAATACATTTATTTATTTTCTTCTCGAGGTGCTGCGATTGATTTTAGTTCTCTTATACTTGGCAATTCTTTGCGACAATTTTTTGATGAAAATTTTATGTTTCATTGTCTACATTTTTCTAATGAACAATCATTTTTATTCTTTTTCAAGCTTTAGTTGTCGCTCTGTCCAGATAGATCAGCGCACTGACTCACATGCACTTCTCATGCAAGTATAGAATCCACAGGCCTTAGTCTTGTTCAAATTGGTCTCTTTCATCGATTGTGAAGAACTTCAAAGGCGACCAAGAAGCGTTGCTGCAGTATCTCACAAGGCAGAATATTGTGAGGTCAATAATGGAACGCTCGAGGGAGATATAGGAAGTGGGATGCTATTCATACGTAAGGATGGGAGGGCGGTGTTTAAAGTCAGCATTGATATCACACAAGGTTGTATTTGCTTACAGCAATGGCGAACTGCAGAGTCTCAGGTGCATCGTGAACGGCCGCTTTTGTCGTCACAATTGGAAGCTGCGGAGCTCCATCCTCGCTGTGCAATTAAGTCGCACCGACAAACACTGAAGCCTTGGACGCCCTCTGGTGCAGCTTACGCGCCTTCAGGACTTGACCTCCTGGCATTCAAATACATTATTAGAACTCGCAGAAATAGTAATTGTCGTGCAACTGAAGTGCGTCAATAAGTACCGCTGATAACATTTTATTAGCATTTCGCCTGGAGATTTCAGCTGCCTCGAGGTTACTGAAGCTGTCAGAGTGCGCTATTGCAAATGAGAATAAGAATTTTAACTTACTGGTATTCATGGGCGTTATGAACCGTAGATTTGTAAGCACTTTGTTAATCAGTAAAGTTAGGATAAAATCGAATAGATAGGCTTGTGACGACGAACAACTTAGCGTTATCGCTTATATGTGTCACAGCACAGAACAAATCCTTAATTTTTCTTTCGTTGTAATGTTTAGCGATGAAGTAGTTATACATGCAGTAGTTCTGTGGCAGCGCTGCCAACCATAGGATTCTTAGAAGCAAACAACTCAAAATAAGACACCTAGAGTGTAGAATTCAGCGCACTCAGCTGTAGTAGAGAAAATGGTAGCTAGTGTGCAATGAATTTAACCTAAATTTGTTCCCGGGACACATAACTATTTTTCCTTTTTTCACTACGTGTCATTTTGATTCTCTTGACTATGAGCCATGTTATGCCGGCAGCATCTGAGTCATTTTGATTCTCTTGACTCTGATTCATACTATTTTCATGGATGTATGAATCATTTTGATTTCCTAAACGAAAACGCTAAACAAATGTTTTTATTCCAATCTACCTAATTTCCCAAAACACTTTACCCTTTTAGCACATTTTTTTGTCAATAATTATAGCTCCATTAACTTGGAATTGGCATGTAACAAATTTGGGTTTCTTGAGTACAATCCTGAACAAGAATTAGAGCTGTTCGGTTGTTACAAAAATAATGGTCGCTCGAAGGTCTGGAAGGCATCTGAAATCGGCCATTATTTTTTTAACAACCTAATACCTCATCAGCTCCACCTGAGTACTTTAGGACGCTGCCTTCGTGGACCCTACAAAGTCCTAAGAAAAATGTCTCTTGCTTACAGTTGCTGGAGCTAAAAGCTGCTCTTCAAGTACATTTTGAAGAACGTTAACGAATCTGAGTAAGATATGATTGAAATGATATTAATGCGCTGTGTGATTCATTAAATGTAAAATTTAGTCTCCAGTACGTATAGAAACAAATTCAGTGTCAGTTATTGCTAACGTAGAGTTACGGTTTGTCTGATAGTGATTGTAATTTATTTCCTGGAGCATATCACTCACGTATGTTTTGTTGGGCTGCAAGCTTTAACTATGTACAATGAGCTGATCCATCGAAGAAAAGATATGAACAGGAATGAGTTGGTGAAAATATTGGAAATATCTTTAGGCTATTTTCTTATTTTTTCATTTGTAAAGGAAAGGACATGTGTCGAAAAAGTTGCATTATTTTTTGTATCATAGGCAATATACAAATTCAAGAGGTTATTTTCGTTCGATGATTTCCTCCAATGAGAGGCTGATGGATCGATGGATACGAGGAGTGTTCACGAGCGTACTTTTGAAGGCGCGGCTGCAGGAAATTTCTCCGGGAGCTTCAAAATTCGTACCACTCTTTCAATACAACGACATTGTCTTAAAAAACCGTTTTAAAACCATTGAAGTAACTTTTTTCAAGCGAACAATGCAAATCAATGATAAATGTATGGTTTTACAGCCACAGTCTCTGGAGCGGAGTTTGCGTGCGTTCATGAGGAACAGGAGTTGAGGACAGACGCGTCAACACAGGACGTGTTTACTGTCAATAGACTACGAGACGCCTGATCGGGGTAGCGTGTCCTTACATGCGACGTAGTGGCTCAAAGGATAACATGCGATCTGGTCCAGGTCAAGATTATACGTATTGAATACAGCGTGAAATATTTACAAGGTGCAGCAACATAACTTCCTTTTTTTAAGACTTTTTGTAAGGCGAAAAAGGAAGTTATGTTGCCGCACTCTGTATAACCTCAATTTGTGGGTTTAGGATAAGTATTTAATTACACGTACATAATGCGATACTGTTGAGGGATGTAATATTTGGGTTTGACACCGGATGTACTATAAAGAAAATTAAGTTGCAGTCTGGGAATAATAGAGAATTTTTCCGTAAGCTGCCCATATGTGAACTCATAAAACATCAGCATAATAAACACAAATCAGAAATGTATTATGGAGCATATGTATTATTGGAAAGTTCAAACTAAACAATGCTCTGTGAATTATTACCGATTGTTCAGGCTCGTTTAGATGCGTTGAACACCAATGAATTCATGTTCACTACTGCAAGGTGAAAAATATTGTACAGCTAGAATAGGATGAGTTGAGTCCAGTTTTGTGTACAGTACACACAGAGTGCATGTTGCTGCAGGGTGAGCAGTACTCATGTTTCGGTCGAACATCATCCTTTAATGCGAATTTTAGAGGGCGCCCAGGGGCGACCGTCGCTTCCGATCTCATTTTATGTCGAATTTATTCGCTCAAAATGACGTCGATGAAAGAGACCAGATTGATGCCTGCTCATTCGTGTCCAATAAGCTAGGCAGAATGTTAATTCCATTCTCTGCTCCTTACGATCTCTTTCAGAACTCGAGTGATGAAGATTAAACGAAGTAGGAATATTACGTAGCTAATTCGTTCTCGTCTTCTTCCATCACATTGGGTATTAATAGTACAAATTGAATTTTCTATGCTCTAAAGCTAGAGTTGTAGTTTCAACAGATATAACAGAAATTGAAATACTCTTATTGTAGATCCAAAATCTTGGTCGTGAGTGGAGGATAAAAGTAGCTTGTAATTCGTACTGATCATTGACATCTAAGTATTGAAAATTTGACACATTCACTGTTATATCTTATTTTTTTACTCTCTTTCTCTGATATGTAACGCCCGTTCATA
>VCRD01001449.1:60576-81253 GCA_006783055.1 Trinorchestia longiramus
GATGACGAGGTCTAAGGTCCGTAGCAGATGACGAGGTCTAAGGTCCGTAGCAGATGACGAGGTCTAAGGTCCGTAGCAGATGACGAGGTCTAAGGTCCGTAGCAGATGAAGAGGTCTAAGGTCCGTAGCAGATGTGCTCCCGACGAATGGGTATCAGCCACCCGACAAGGACAGTTAGGAGCTGCGTATCCAGGGCCGCCGCCTTCGATGATTTCAGGCGTGCATTGTAAAAATTAGGAGTTGATAAATTGGTTTATATGACTCATGTGATAGAATTATAGCATTGATTAGATAGAAGTCCTACAGAGGCGAGCTCTCGATGGAAGGTTCTTGATAGAGAAGTCGTTGTCTAAAGAGGTATTGAAGATAGTCGAACATCATCTACTCTTCCTTCCACGCCGAATAGTAAATGTTAAGTCCCGATACAGGTGGAAATCAACTATATCTCCTATTGAAAGGCAGAACCACGGATGGAACTTGCACTCAGTTGGCCGACAATCAAATCTTCACAATTGAAGATTAACACTAATTTACATTAACAATCAACGCTGAAAATTGAACAGAGAACAGAAATTCCAACAACCTGAATTTCAAAACAAACTTGCCACAACGAAACAACATGCGTTTTGTACACGTAGGTAGATGTACAGAATATTGCATTGCCTTGCTTTGTATCATTGTGCTGCGCTCCGCTCGGGGCTTACGTAGGATTTCTGAGCTATACTCGGTTGGATATGCTGATACTGTCCGTTCGCACTAAGGAAATAGCGCTTTTCAGTTTCTCACCGCAGAGTTAGCAACGCTTGCAGCAGTAGGCTGTTACGAATTTACTTAACTAGTTAGATAGACCCTTTCTATCCTTTTCCAATTTTTTCCTCTTTTTTGTGAAAGAACAGAGTTGTGAGCTATTGTGCTACCGATCTCTTGCAAGATATTCTTCTACATACAATTTATTTGTCTACTTCATTCTTCCATTTTCGTCTCATTGCGATGATCCCTACGTGTGTAACGCAAGGCAATCTTCTAGATATTATATGTAAGACCTCAATAAATGAAATTTTTAAAACGTACCGATTCGGAAATTAATTTAGTAGTGAAACATTACCGAGTTTGAACACTGCTATGGTTTTGAATGACGATACAAAATTATTTCTGTTTAATACCGCCAAACATCGTTCACTAGAGGTTTCATTAATTGATATGGCCCCTAATATCTAATGTGATGAAAGTGTACGCTCTCCTTCTAGTCTACTTAACTATTTCACTAAATAGATTTTTGGACAAAATATTTCTATCATCACACGGGCAGATGAGCCTCGCCATACGATGTGTTCTAAATAATAAAGGTATGTTCGTAGAGAATTTCAGCATTATTTTTGCAGCTCCTCGCGCCAGTGCTGCGTTGCGGAGTTCATTAGGTAGTCAATAAATTGATATCAGGGCGCCGGTATTTTCAGAGTGGGATATTAATTACGCTTTTAATGGGTTCAACAATAAACGATCAGATTTCATTTATTAGCTTTCTAACGTGGATACCACCTAAGAAACAAGGGAGAGTTATATTTTGAAAGAGGTTTGACCAAACCTCTTAAGAGAACCCTTTGATTCGGAAAATTGTGGTGGCATGTATTCTTCTAGATGAAATATTACGGCTAATTTGTCTCCGGTCTGTTTATAATGTGGTATTTGCATTGCTATCCAGCGAGTACTTCATTAACAATTGCTGAGACTACGTAAATTTCATCGCCTGAAAAGTTATAGCTTAATCATACCTAGAACTCGTTATGAAATTCAGATTAGGAACATCTTTATTGTTATAAAATTAATTAGGTAGTAGAGGAAAAGTATCAAAATACATTAAATTGAGACGTTTTGAGCCTGGGCTTATTAGGGACAAAACTGCAACTAATGTGCAGCCAAGTTTAATAAGGATATTTCTGTAAGTCTCTGAGAAAGTGTACAAGAGAGACGCTGGTTAATGTTGCACAGTTTTCATGAGTTGAGTGCATATCATGGAGAGAAAGCTGGAGCTTATAATTATAGGGTGCAGCCAAGTGGTTTGGCGAACTTGTAGGTTTAATACAAGTGAAATAGAATAAGAAATAGGAAATGTGTACAGGAAGAGTAAAGAAAGAAAAAATGAAATGGAATTATATGTACATTTCGAAAATTAAAGCACATATGCCGTATTTTACTTTATTTTGATTTTATTAAACATACAAATGTGCCATCATTTTCCCCACACTATCCACTGAAGAAATTCTAAAGGTTAAGATCTCAGCTGCTCAAATGGGAGTATAACATTTAGCGTTTTTAGCAATTTATTCACAAAATTTTATATATTAGAATGTAGCGAAGATGCCAGCAGGGTTTCATTGGACATTACAAATCCAATGACTACGACCGGTATGTTCACGTGCTAATGTTAAGCACCTTTACACTAAGTAGCTTATCTAATACTAAGAATGACCGTCGTGTGTTTATATATTTATCTATTTATATGATTTATTTATTTATATGTTTCGTGTCACTTTCAAAAAAATTAGAGAGATCCAGAGCCTTATACACTCGAGTCCGTATCGTGGATACCGAGTTCGGCGGGGTATTGCCCTATGATTCGGGTACATTGTACCCGAATATGACACGAATTGCAGAGTCAATTGCAGCAGTAGAAAACTAAGTGTCTTAGTTTTCACTAGGAATGTTGTCATTAAAGGAATACTCAATTAAAACGTTTGTCCTTTGTAAATATACATAATAAAACTAAATATATTGCATTGCATTTTTATATGTAATTTTATTTAATATCTTTCCAACAGTATTTACCATCATTTTTGATGGCACGGGTATTATCACAAAATCTCTGCTGTCATTTTTGAACGGCTGTGTACACTATGACATAATAAGTAATATGAACCAATTGACGGTTTTAGATTCGTTTCATAGCGGTTCAGATCGTTGCATTTTAGGACCGTTGCATAAACCCACGGCTTTTCTTAATGACATTCTGTGTCCTTATATCTGAAAATACTGAAAAATTAGTTTTTTCTAGTAATCTTCTTCAAACCTTTTAGCAAGATGTGTTTGAGAAACTTGATTTTGGACATATTGTAGATTTGTTGATGATAGATGGGTCCAGGTTTTAAGCGTACGGACTAAATATTCTTTAGATACTTCAATATTATCTCTCAAATCTTGAAAGTTATTGACGAGCCTCGCAACGACGGTTTTAAGGTGCAGTTTCTTTCCAAATTTTCTGCATCATGCGGATGATGATACCCTGTTTTATTTTGTACAGTATATTACTCGTATCTCGTTAGTTAAAGCAGTAGAGATGAGGAAAATTGAATGTTTGCATTATGATAGTGAAGAAACTGCAATTTCTTTATTTCGTTTTGTAAATCTTATTGTTTGTTTTTCTGTCCTGCATGTGCAGGTGTGCTCTCGATGATAAAGTTCTTTTCGGCATCTTTTAAGTCTTGTGTACGACTGTTGCCTAGCATATATAAGACGCTCTATATGGTGGGAAAAACGAAGAAGTGTTATTGGTTGGTCTCACGTGCTTTATCTGGATATGATGCTCAGTGGCGGTTCTGATTTTGTCTTTAAGTATCATGTAGCATTCCCCAGCGTTTTTGTTCATTAGCCCTCTGTAGTTAAAACTGTGTAGGTCCTCTTTCATTAGTTCGAAGTTTGCCAGTTTCTAAGAGTAGTTTAGGGAAATTTTGCATCGAGTCTCATCGTTAGGGCCGTGGACTTGGACTGCGAAGTCTATCACATTAGAATAGAATGAGGCAATAGGAACGAACCTTCTATCCCATTCTTGGGTCGGATAATCACTTCGATAATTATTCGGTTACCCAAGTTCCATGCTGTAATTCTAGCCGCGTCAACCATGGCGACAGCAGCATTCGAACCCGGGTCTTCCCGCTCGCGAGCGGATTCGCTCACCAGTCGACCAAGCTGGCGATAACCAGTCGACCAAGCTAACTGGCACATGGTGATCACCGATCTTGTCCGTAACTCCTAATTCAATTATTGTGATGTCAGGGGTTGTCATGACGAAATCAAGGATAGTGTTTTGCCTTGTCGGTTCGTTGACGTGCTGCTGCAGAGAATTTATATTTATGAGATCAATAAGCTTAGAAACAGGTGGTCGACTTCGATAAGTAGTCCAGTTTCTGTAAGGCAGATTAAAGTCTCATAATTAGTGTTTCAAGAGGAGCATCGAGTACATTTTCGAGGAAACTATAGAGTTCATCATCTTCATCGGCTATCATCAGTTGCTGTACAAGTCTTCTACATACGAGTACGATTTTGATGGCTTTTCTTTGCTGAGGGCGGATGGTGAGATGTATTATATTTTTTACTACTCGTATAGTTTTAAATTGTGGTTGCAGATTTTCTTTGATGTAGAGAATGGAGCCACCACCCCTCTATCATTGCGCGAAGGTTGATCGACATTGTGGTATACGAAACCAATAAGACTTCCGCTGGCAGATGTCTTCCATTTAGATCTAACCATGTTTCATTGACGGCTATAATGTTGTATGACAGGGTCGAAGCAATGGCTTGTATTTCCTGCATTTTTGGTAATGTACTTTGTACGTTACCAACCAGTATGTTTAGTGGCCAATATTTTTATTGGTATTTTCCCTTTCGGTTTAATCTCCTGAGCCGTGTTCGTCATTTTCTTCATCGGCCCTTGACTGGTTGGTTTTTGCTATTTACTTGCTGACGATTGGTCACTGAAGACTATGCTTTGTTCACATTGCCGGACATTCTTTTCACTATTTTACTTTTGCTTTCGAAACTTGTTTCGTGTTTTGGTTGAGTTCCATGCTTTGTTCCATGTCAAGTCATTCGTGTCGGTTTTTCAGTGTCTGTTTACGGAGTTGTTCACGTACAGTGTCCAGTCTCAAAATGATTAAATTTTGATATTATTAGTGGTACATATTGGAAATTGTTATATTCTATTGAAATTATTCTGTGTATTAAAGATTACTTTATTTGTATTCGAACGAAAGGTATCGTGTCTGAAAGTTTCCCCAAAAGCAGAGCGCATTTCAAAAAGTACAGTCATTAGGACTTCACAAAATTTTGCGTCTTTTCAGTGTATTCGAAGTATAAGTGTTATCTTTCGCTTTAATGAGACCACCACGGTTTTTCATACGCATTCATTTCTAGTGACTGTGATATTTGAGCAGATTGTAATTAAGCTAATGATGTAGGGACTAACCTAAGTCGAAATTATCATTTATACAGGGTGTCCCATGAAAGAAAACTTGAAAATTCATGTATGTAAATAATACGTCATTTAAGCTAGGTGAATTAAATTCCTATGGTTAGATTCATCCATTCATTACGAATGTACTATCGCAATCGTGTTTCTTTTCTTTTTTTTTGCTTTGATCTTGGACTCGAAACTAGTGTTCACTGAGAGGCAGAAACTCAGCCATATCTCTTCACTAAAAGTAGACCATAATGAGAAATAAGCTTTGTTCAGATCAGCTGCACATGAAGAATGTTCAGAAGATACATAAAGGATTCTTTTATAAGGAGATCAAAAGGCTTTGACAGTTGCTGATGATGTTTCATAAAAACTCAAATATTTAGTCACGTGAACATTAAATATTTGGCCTGCGTGACGCAAATTATCGAACACTTTGCTGGGATTATGTTTATTTTTTATACCACTATTATTATTCGCTTTTTAAAATGAATAATTGATATTTAACTTGGTAGAGCCCAAAACGTTTTACTTGGACATCAAAAATACTCTCTTATCAACAAGGTGTTTTAAAAAGGTTGAGTTTCGGAGTTAATTGCACACACTTACTGCTTATATTTTATGTGAAATAGGAAACCATTTTCGCGATGCTCAAATTAATATCGTGAAATCTGCTTAGCTACGCCTGGTAAGATTGACTATTCGCGTGTTCTCTTTAGATTTATTAAAAATGTTGATACTACCAATTTGATATCTGTCTCCTTCCTTTGAAAAAATAATTATTTTCCCAGTGAATGTGTTTAAATATAATTCTACAATATTATTTGTCAATGAAAGAGTTACTACTGTATTTACCCATTGAGGAATTACGTATTTTGGTTTTTGATCTCTCGAATATAATTTTCCCGTTTTTACATTAATGGCTCGTTGTTCAAGCTGATGTGTCGAACGCCTTCTATTTAGTTTGATAGTGTTGAACTTCAGAAGCAGAAGAACTAAGAATCCTCGTATTTTTAAAAATTGTCGACTAAAAGAGCCTTTTTGATAAGAGGTCACACAGTGCACCCAGTGTACTCTTTGACTGTACTGCTTTATAAAGTTGTTGCGCTGAAAAATATAAATAATCCTAAATAATGCATGTAGACCATAGCGGGGCGGCCACACGGTCGCTACCAAAGGACGACGCGGAGAAAAACTTTCAGAAAAGTCGCGTCTCACAAATCTTAATCGGCTTAAAGTCTTGCAAGACCGGCCAAGCTCCGTATAATGTGAACTATGAATTAAAAGCATTCCTGATTAATGACAAGCTGGATCTGGGGCACCAGCTTCTGAGTGACCGACGTGTCTCTCAGATTTGAGTCTCCTAATTTGTCCCTAATAGTATACAGCAAGACGTGCCTAATTAGCTCGATCTACTCAGTACGATATACTAAGTACGACTCATTTAGCATGACCTACTTAGTACGACGTACTAAGCACGACTTCCTAAGTACAACGTACTAAGCACGACTTACTTAGCGTGACCTACTTAACACAACGTACTTAGCTCCATGGACTAAGCACGACATATAGAGTACGGCGGCTTCAGCACGACTTACAGTTAACAACGAAATTATTCGCACACCCACAATGTTCAATACTTTTTACCATTTATTGCTCGTATGCTTGCAATAAAATTTAATTCTCGTATGATTTCAAACTCGCTATACGTTATCATGTACATGAAAAAGAATTTAAAAGTCAGTTTACAGAACCACAGGTTTAATTTAACATATTTAACAAAAACGCTATACATTAAAGAATTGACTAATATCTCAGCAGAGTAAAAATTTTCAGTTAAAAGGTAAAGGCATGTTATTATACGGATTCATAAAATTACTTTATGTACAGAGCATTTTGGAATTCTTTTATGACAATTTTCTAAAAGGTTCGAGAAACGAACACAACGTGGTGTAATAAATATTATCATTGCCATTCTCACTTCGTCGGTAGGATGGTTAAGACAAAAGAGCTCAGCGTTGATTTGAAGCAAAAGATTATTGCCTCTCACAAGTCCGGTGATATTAACTGAACTATTTTAAAATGCTGAGCTATCCCTAGATCCAGCGTTAAATATGACATCAAGAAGTTTAAAAAGTTAGGTAAGACAGCAACTTTGCCTGGGCGTGGAAGACAGTTGAAATTGCCACCAAACGCTGCCCACAAACTACATACGTCACGAAGTTAATATGAACCTAGGAGTTTTGTTAAAAGATATCGTCAAAGACGTGGATACGCAGGATATCAGCGTAAATACTCGTACGATTAAACGTTCTTTAAATAGGAATCGTTCCCTTGGACATTGACTACGACGGTTGCCCCTTCGCAAACCACATCATCTTTCAGCACCCTTAAATTTTGTCACAGCTGTCTTGGATAAAGAAAATTGCTTTTGGGAACGAGTACTATGGAGTGATGAAACAAAAATTAGTTCATTGGGAAATAATGATGTAAACAAGATTTGGTTACAGAAAGGTAAGGCTTTTCCCATGAAGATGAGTGTCAACAGTTGAACATGGAAGTGGTTACATGATGTTTTGGGGTTGTTTCAGCTCAAGGGAGATAGGTAATTTAATTGTAATCGAAAAGGTGATGAAATCTGATGACTTTATCAAGATTCTTGGTTTCATTGCACGAAACTTTGAATACAAGTCAAAGAACATAATATTACCGCTCTATAAAGCGCTAGTCCGGCCTCATTTAGAATATGCAGTGCAACTCTGGTCTCCTGCCCTACGAAAAGATATTAATAAAATGGAAAAAATACAACGGAAAGCAACGAAGATGATTCCAGAACTCCGCAATCTCAGCTACGAAAGACGTCTTCAACGCCTTGAACTTATATCGCTAGAACAAAGAAGACTGCAAGGACAACTTATTGAGACCTTTAAGTATCTCAATGGCCTCAACAATGTTACCCTGGAAGGGCTCTTCGAAAGAGACGGTAACGTAAGAAGCAGAAATAACGGTCAAAAACTATTACTGAAAAACTTCAAGACATTTCAAGCTATGAACTTTTTTCCCGTTAAAATTGCCGCAACTTGGAACCAGCTGCCAGAAAACATAGTTTCTGCTGGCACTGTGAACACATTCAAAAATCGTCTCGATCAATTTTGGATTACGAACCCCCACAGTACTACATCCTACTAACTATGTCCCTAACTCCTTAAGGTTAATGTATGATTGAGATAAATGCTCGTGACGTAAACGCCAGTGCGTGAGTGATATGTGTGCACACGACTAAATTGACTTACGTGGTTAAGGTGTACGTGCATGACTGATGGATTTACTTAAGACGGCATGGGACTTCGGTATTGAACCAAGAATGGGCCAAACGGCTCGTTCCTATTGCCTTATTCTATTCTATTCTATTCTATTCTTGTGCCTGTAAGTTAAACCTAACTTGTGCCTGTGGGTTAAACCTAACTTGTGCCTGTGGGTTAAACCTAACTTGTGCCTGTGGGTTAAACCTAACTTGTGCCTGTGGGTTAAACCTAACTTGTGCCTGTGGGTTAAACCTAACATCACCAGCTTGGTCGACTGGTAAGCGAATCTGCTTGCGAGCGGAAAGACCCGGGTTCGAATCCCGCTGCCGACATGGTTGACGCAGCTAGAAATACGGCATGGGACTTGGGTAAAACAACCGAATAATTATGGAAGTAATTATCCGACCCAAGAATGGGCCAGAAGGTTCGTTCCTATAGCCTTATTCTATTCTATTCTATTCTATTCTATTCTATTCTATACTGAGTGAAAATTTCAGGCAACTGACGCAAAATCTAGGGCTTGGACGCTTATTTAAATTCTAGCACGACAACGTCCATATCTGTGATTGCATGCTTCCAGCAAAATAAAATTGCAGTTTTGCCTAGCCCTTCGATGAGTCCTGACTTGAATCCTCTTGGAAATCTATGACGCAAGTTGAAAATTCAAATACCGTACATCGTCGGGCTCCGAAATTTGAACATTTACCCAACAAAAAATGGAATAATATCCCAGCACCAACATGTGCATATTTGATTAAAAGTATGAAAATCGTTTGACAGAAGTTATCAAGATGAAAGGTCAACCATGTGAGTATATTTGTCAATTCATTTTTTCAATGTTTCATTGACGTAGCAAATGAGAAACCGAAATCCCGCTTCAGTAATACGCTCCGCATGGAAACTATTAACACACCAGAACTATTCTAAGAAAAACTATGGGACAGAAACGATGAATTTTAAAGCAGGGAAATGACTGATGATATTGATATTCAAGCAACAATTTGCAACGGTAATTTCATAGCCACAAACGAATATGCACCGTCCCTACCAGAAAAGTTTAACCGAAATGTGCTAACTGGATAACAGATGAAATAAAAAACTAAGTAGAGTGAGAAAATCTTACCTGCGCGAGTATAAACGTAATAAATCGAACAATTTCCTACGGAATCGTTATAAACATTATATAATGACCCTCCGAAAAAAATTTAAAGAAACAAAATGAGAGAACTTTCAAAGAGAACTGCTAACAGCAAAGATAAATCCAACACGAACCTAGGAAATCATCAGAGAAATTCCACGATTTAGAAACATTGAAAGCGAAAACAAAATCAAAAATCCGATATAAATAGCTACCAATTTTAATATTTTTTCTCTAAAATCGGTGCAAAAGTATTTGAACAAGTATGTAAATCTTCTCCCACCAAGCCTGCTACTGTTGGCCAGGGACTGTCCCACTTCACGATTCCAGTAATAAATGGAGACCAAATCCAGTTAATCTCCAGGAGATATGGGGAATTTTATATTTGCTGAAAAATATAAATTCAGTTGGTCATAACAATATGTCACCAATACATCTAAGATAGTTTCAGTGTTTCAGCACCTATGATTCGTTTGACAATCAATATTTCTATTGCTACAGACAAATTCAATGGTCATTGAAAACATCCCATAGTCAAACTGCTGCATAAAGCCGGTGACATCAATACTGCATCAAATTACAGGCTGATTAGTCTTATGCCGGTCTTATTCAAAGTACTTGAAAAGGTGACATCAAACAAACTTTCAGAGCATTTAGACGAATTCAACTAACTTCATAAAAACCAGTATGATTACAGGAAACGTACCAGCTTCGCCTGACATTATCGAAAAAATGTACAGAGACATTGACAAAAAGAATATCACTCAGGCTACTGCTCGATATCTCTAAAGCTTTCGACAGTGTCGAACACAAGCTGCTTTGGCAGAAAATCTCAAAAGTAGGAATTGACACAGTGGTTTCAGAGCTATATAAAATCGCTTTTACGCATTCCACATAGAAAACACAATATCATTACTCATACGCAACGATTCCGGCGTTCCCCAAGGTTCTATTCTCGGCCCACTTCTGTTTTTTATTTCCATCAATTATTTCCCTTCCATGCCTCTAAACACGAGAATTTCTATGCATGCAGTTGATGTACAAATTGCTATGACGTGTTCTGGCCAATTTTACTAACACAAAATCAAATGTTGATGGCATTTTAAATAATTTAAAACCTTGGTACTACAAAAATTGCCTTAAACTTAACGGAGGCAAAATATAGTACATCATTTTTGGTTCCAAGTATACAATGAGAAAGCTACCGAATTTAACTCTAACATTAGGAAATGATATAAGTGAATCAGAAGAGTTTGATTCATACGAACATTTCATTCTAAAAATGACTAAAATTATTGAACATTTTGGGTGAACGAAGAATTTCGTCGTTAATTGTGCATAACACGACTTAGTACTATGTATCTAGCAAACTCCTGTTCCGTTACATAATCTGGCACTTCAATGTGGTATAGTGCAATGCTATTGATACTGAATTAATTCATTTGATGGTATTGACAGAATTTGTTTGATTGCATTGAAATAATTTTTTATGATGTTGAAATAAATTATTTGGTATTGAAATTATCGATTTGATATTGTTGAACTAACTTAAGATTTAAGTACGGACACGGTTGTTATACAGGAGTACATCCTGACGAGGTTGGCGCAATATCCGTACGAGTCTGTGCTGTAGTGCTGCTATCTTCAATTAAATTTAAATAATTAGAGGTTCGTGCTTTTTGAGTTAGTTCTTTCGTTGAGATGAAGGTTCTGCTTCTGAGCTGGCAAATAATTATTCGAAAAAACCTTCGTGTGAAGAATTTCTTCCCATGAATTGAAATTCATTGAAACTTTTCAATTGGTTTTTTCAAGTTGTGTGGTGTTCATTTTCTTCCTTGAGATGCAGCCATGCTGTGAGGTGTATGTTCTATGCAGATATACAGGGTGCCCACAAAAGATGTATTCACTGACCGATACATGTATTATGATACCGGAACCATACAACAGTTTAATTCTGATTTATTTATTTAGCCTTTGAAATCAGATTTATTTAGCCTTTCTGATTTATACCTTTGAAATGCAGCTTAATAATGTCAGTGGATACATTTCTTGTGGACACCCTGTACATACACTTGCGAATTAAAATGCATTGAAAACATTAGGCCAGTAGTGTAACTGCAGTACTCTTTTCTAATTTCTGGTTTCACTAAACATTTTTCTGAGTTTAATTTTACCTGATTGCTCTGATCTTACATCACTACAGCAGTATTACTTTGTTGACGTTCAAGATTCGTCTTTTAGTTGGAACGCAACCAATTCATTTGAACTCGGAAATTTACGTAAACAACTCTCAGCTTGTTCTATAGTTTTCTCTTCCGTAATTTTCTTCCTTCGTCAATCTCGAAGTGCTGCCCTTGTCGTTCATCCTAAAAACGTCAGAACAAAACACAAGTATTAGAGTATAATCCTTTAAAAAGCCTGTTTCCACTGTATTCAATTCAGATTAAATATACTCGACATGAGCGAAGTCCCTCTATTTTATCTTCACTTCCTCTCTTTCACATCGAGCTACGCCAGCTAAAAATATTAATAAATGGTGCGTGTTTTTCAACTGCTGTGGCAGGACTTAACGCTCTTTCTTTATGCGTCCTTAACTTACGGTGTTTTGAGCTGCCCATCAAGTGTGTAGAACGCTCTTATAAATCAATCTCAATTATTTGGTGAAGTTGAGACAATTTATGGCCATAGTTGGAGGAAAAAGTTGTGGTTGTCTGTTGCTGCAGTGGGTGGCGGTGATGGCAAGAGTCTCGTCATCTGGCGATGTTTTGCAGCAGTGTCCTGCACAGACGCCAGCTTCTCTCCCTGGCACCACAAGTCGAGTAATTACAGCGAAACTTCTGTTCTCAAACTTGGCTCGAACGATTGTGTTGTTTGGTGATAATTATGACAATATAATTACAATATCGTGTAGTGAACACTATGACAGTGTCGTGTGGTAATCATTACGATAGTGTCGTGTGGTAATCATTACGACAGTGTCGTGTGGTAATCATTGCGATAGTGTCGTGTGGTAATCATTAGGGCAGTGTCGTGTGGTAATCATTGCGATAGTGTCGTGTGGTAATCATTAGGGCAGTGTCGTGTGGTAATCATTACGACAGTGTCGTGTGGTAATCATTACGACAGTGTCGTGTGGTAATCATTACGACAGTGTCGTGTGGCAATCATTACAACAGTGTCGTGTGGTAATCATTATGACAGTGTCGTGTGGCAATCATTACGACAGTGTCGTGTGGCAATCATTACGACAGTGTCGTGTGGTAATCATTACGACAGTGTCGTGTGGTAATCATTACGACAGTGTCGTGTGGTAATCATTACGACAGTGTCGGGTGGTAATCATTACGACAGTGTCGTGTGGTAATCATTACGACAGTGTTGTGTGGTAATCATTACGACAGTGTCGTGTGGTAATCATTACGACAATATCGAGGGGTAATCATTATGACAGCATCGAACTTTGATTATTAGCCACTACTGTGTCCAGGGCGTGATAATTACAAATTATTGTATATAGGGAGTCATAATTATTTCAAAGCACCGTAGATGAATTTGGGTTACTATGAATAACATTTTGTTATTAATTGGTTAAGAAACGCCCTGTGACTCATTGTGATAGTGATATCATTGGTCAATACTGAATATGAACATTCGTTGTATGGGTGTTGACATTCAATATCATGAATGATATCTTTTGGCTGAAGCTACAAGTATTATGACTCACATTGCTGTCAACTGAGCTTGTTTTAGATACTCGAAGCACCATGTATTGAAAACTTATAAAATCTGTCTAGAACCATTCAGCCGTGTTTGTGTAAGGTTATTATTTATTTCCTATGTATTTTGTGATAAAGTGGCGTCAAAAAGAATTTCGTTGAGGTAATTTCAAAGAGTGTGGTGTCTAGTAATCTGTGGTTCGTCATCTAAGGCTTCTGAAATAATGGCATTGTCTTCGTAAAGATTCTTCCTTAGTCTGCAAGCCACTGCTACCCACTGCATATGCGAAGCAATTTCTCATACCCACACACCGTGCATGCGAAGGAATTTCTCCCTGCTACGCACCTCACATGCACTACGGGCTCAGTTGTGCAGTTCGGAGATACGCTATATGTCGACTACGCCCGTCCGTCCTCACCGTTCCGACCGTTCTGCCCGCCGCACTTTGGCCATTACTCTTGCATATTTTGTTCTTGTCTGACTTGACGTGTGGGCTACACGGACGATCGATAACGTTACACTCTTCTTTCAATGTTAAATTTTTATCAGCGTAGCTCCCAAGTTACTAATACTTAAAATACCTGTTGTCGAGCGATGAAGTTTAACTTCCAACGCATCAATAAGATTTCATTTTAATCTAAAGACAGCAAGGCTTCAGTAGCGACTGCTCTCATTAGAGCACGAAAAATTTAGTGCTCTGGTTGCTATTTTTTATTTGTCCGCAAGTGTTTTATTTGACCCCTTGTCTGACATTTCCATACGAAGTATTCATTGTTTGGAGTTCACATCACACGGGAGTGCATGTATATTGTATCCAAGAGCCACGTCCTGAAAAGCACAGACTCGTTCGAGCACTTAATACCAAAGTTCTGCGATTTCTTGACTTCTTTCACTGTTTCTTCGCATAGATAATGGAGATTTAGCGATGGACAGTGACGCTTGTGTAGCATTTTTTGATGCTATAACCTCGTACTTCTTTCCATGCATGACAATCTTTGGTTTTTTTGGTTCCTAGGCTTAAATGTTTCATTAAAATATTTCTAATATTTTTTGCCTTAAATCAGCTATCCGTAGAACGAAAGAGTAATCAATATCTGCATAAATTCACCTACTAATGAGGGCTCGAATGTGTCTATTTTAATTGCAGTTCTTCCAATACTAATTGCTTTGGGACATTCTCACAACTGCAATCAAAAGCGGGACCGCAGGTGCGTCAGGATAATGCTAACAGAAACAACACCTGAGCTTCAGAGTACATTTTATTATGAATGTCGGGAGCGGGTGACAGATCGCACTCGCTTTATATATAGATACTTGCTAGATTAGCGTACATATGTACAATGCTAGTGAAATTTTTATGGGTTATACCTCGTATATCTATACAGAAACGTACACGCACAGTAATATTACACTTTATGTACACTGCTCAGTTCAATGGTGAGCCAGATATAGTGAAATTTTGGCCATTGAAGTTGTCTTTGTTCAACTCACACCGATACCATGCCCTGTGAAGCAGCTGCAGCAGTCACAGCAAGTCATACTCGGTTAGGTGACAGCGCATTTACCACACTATTAACACACGATTTCAAATACATGATACCACACATGACATCATAGTTGCACGCGTAATGGGGAAAGTTGTAGTTTTTATACTGAATAATAAAATTATCATATTTCTGATTCGATCGAAATTTATATCGTCTGATGTAACATTTAAATCGTTTTCAATGAAGTTGTGAAAACTATAGTATAGAGAAACTAATTCCTAAACTTAAGAACACATACATAATTATGGTATAAAAATCTTGATTTGCATACAACAGAAATCTCAAATTTGACAACTCTAGTGAGAATACAGAAATATTTTTTAAGGGCAAAGTCTGATGTAAATATACCAATATAAAAATGTACAATTCATTCTACCAGTCCAAAGCCTGAAACTTAATAAACATGACGTTGTAATTCGAGTCCAGAATTCATTGACTCCATAGCAACTCTTCTGAAATTCATAGAAATAAGTACGAGTATACTATTTTTCCCTCGTGACGGTTGTTCCAGCTTGTAACATGTTAACCCAATAATCTTAGTAGTTTCATAATGCTTGTCGCGAGAGAAAAATTTCCCAACTTTTATGATCATGCCAAAGGAATTCGTAAACTGTAAAACCAATTATGTAGACGAATATTCAATTTTACATTTAAGATCGCTAACTTTATTCCTTTCTTCCCGTTCACTCCTAAGGGAGGAAACAGAAAAATATTTTCAGACACGTGCGAATTTGAATTTTTTAATTGCATTAGAAGTTGTTCACTAAAAGAAATAGGTGATTTTAAATGATAAAAGTAGTCTCCGTTCGTCAAAGGAAATAACTGACGTTAAAATTATAAATTCTACAATACTTGTAGGATCGACTTTTCTCAATCCTTTGAATGACTTTTTTTTGCGAAGCTTGCATTTACATAATGCGAGCAGTAATTACAGAATATATTCTGATCCAATTAACGATGGGATTTGCTACTGATCAAAAATTCAGTTTCATTTCTATTCAGAAACCAAATACAACATAAAGGATGCAAGACTAAAACTGTGGAATCAAAGTTAATAATGAGGCGTAAATCCTGAAATTGTCTTTTGTTTTAACAACAACAATTTTCTAAAATTACTTAAATGAACGATATACTTGGAATTGAAAGCACTATTTATTGTAATCAGATTTTAATTGAACATGTAGTAAAAAACGACAGTTTTTTCATTGTTTTCAAATGAAGTAATGCAAGGTAACGTAAAGATATTAAGTAATAAATATTTTACACCGCATACTGGCTACTGACTCAACTGGTTGTAGAAACAAGTTTTTTTCAGTTTGAAATGATAAACAAGAAAAAATTTGGAATTTTAGGACATTTAACTTGAAACACAGAACTTTGAAACAACTACAGAGCTGTGTCACCTTGGTGTCGTGATCGTCCAGGGGTTTGGATAAATGAAGTAGCATTCCAGCAATAAAAATTTTTAGAACAATAATCATTACTCGTGTTGGTAATTTTGTTCAGTGCTCATGACGGCTGTTAACAGCTTTTAATCACAAGTATTAATTTAGATTGATCCAATCATCATTACTTCTCGTGCGTATTGATAACAATCGCTGCGCTGTCTCTCACAGAACACGTTCATTTCAGTAGCTGTAGACTTTTGAGTGTGGGGGAGAGAGTCAATATAAGTTGTTATATAACTGAGTTATTTACGCTGTACCATGGAGTGCAATACATTTATCATTTGATATTGAGTACAGTACATTCATTATTTGCTATTGAGAGGCCTTGCAGCAAAATTACTTCACAGAGGTCAACTGCGGAAAAAACATGCATTATATTGTATCGGAAAAAAGATTATCGCCTCCTGTGTTGACAGTAATTACGTCTGAGTTTCAGTTTGAGTTCTTCCACCGAAGCAAGATATTTATATACTGACAGTGACGTCCAAAATTAAGGAACAAATATTAAAACTTCTAAATCTTTAAAAACGTGAATCGATTCGTTGAAAATTTTCACTGAATGTAGTCATGCAGTACTGAAACTATTTTCCAAGATTTTAGGTTGCCTAAATTACATTACCTTAGTTATTTAACGTTTTATTACTTTTTGCGCGTCCAAAATTAAAGAAGAAATTCTTTAAAATGCATGAAATTCTTCAAATAACCGGTTTTCTTAAATTAACAGATAAAAATAAAGAAGATATAGGTTGTCTATCGTCACTGCAACGTTTGTAACCATACCAAGGAAAATCAAAGTTGGTGCAGCTGCTAAAGCAGAAAGTGTAAAATTACGAAAGGAAAATCATACAATTGAACGAATTGCTTAAGAGATAAATCGTTCTAAAAGTATTGTGAGCCAAATTTGGAAATTTTATGATGAAAATTGTAGGCTAACTAATACAAACGATCCGGGTGGACTAAGAAAAACTATATGATACCTAAGGAGAACAGGGTTATGCAACGCCTAACGCAAAAGACCGTTTTCTAACTGCGAGTAAATTTTCTACTCAAGTTAAAGGTGGCACAAATGTTTCACGACAAACTGTGTCCAGGCAATTGCATGAAATAGACCTTTATGCAAGACCCCCTCAGAAAAAACGCTGATTAGTAAAAAGAATCAGACAGCAAGATTGACATTTGCAAAGAAACATGTCAGTTGGTCAGAAGACAATTAGAACAAAGTATTTTTTAGTGATCAATCTAAATTAAATGTATAATATTTGGGAGCGATGGTAAACATTTTGCAGGAAGAAGAATTGATGAAAGTTTGAAGTCAAACAATAAAGAAAACTGCAAAGTTCGATGGGGGAAGCGTGATGGTTTTCGGTATGATATCAGACTACGGTACATCACCTCATGTGCATTTAAACGCTAGAGTTAATGCCACTGTTTACAAGAAAGTGTTGAAACAACATGTTGTGCCAGTTTTGCAGAATTCTGGAATTGTTACTTCTGTTTATATGCAGAATAATGCTTCCTACCCCAAGACAAAGGTTCGTTATGAGCTATCTTAAGGATCAAGTAGAGGTTATGAACCTTTACTTGATCCAAACACATTCATTTCATTTCAGAGTCCCGACATGAATCCAATAAAAAACCTTTGGTTGGTTCAGAACGAAATGTTATAGCAAATAATCGAACAATAGTTGAAGATTTGTGGCTAAAATTGAAACGGGAATGGGCAAAAATTATAATTGCTCAATGTCAAGATTTGCTAAAATCCTGCGTTTGTAGGTGCTATGTAGTGATTGAAAACAAAGGTCGAGTACTAAATATTAAAACTATTTGTGATCTATTTTTTAATTATATTTAGGTGAAAATGTTATTTTGTTCCATAATTTTGGACACTCAAAAAGTAATAAAATGTTAAATAACTATGGTGGTAGTATTTAGGCATCCTGAAAATTTGAAAAAAATTCAAGTACTGTATGTTAAGACTTACTGAATATTTTAAAAGAATCGATACATTTTTTGAAAATTTTAAAGTTTGTATATTTGTTTTTTTAATTTTGGATGACACTGTACATAGATCGTTAAGTACTCATGCGATAAGATTGAAGAACAAGACGAGCTCATTCATAGGCATATTGAACTCATTAGGCAAAATGCTTTCGCTAACTGGAATGGCTCAAAAAACATTAGTACAGTAGAAGTCTTTTTAACTGGCACCCATGGGACTTTGCAGTTGCCGGTTGATATCACCCAAGTAACCACAAACAATTCATAGACACGCTAGACATAAAAGGAAAACAATATCAATTGCTAAAAGCAGTTAAAGAAGAAAAAGCATAATGAATAAATATATAAAGCTTGGCCAGCGAGTGCCGGTTTGAAGGAATTATACTGTATTTGAAAGCATCATATAGCGTCCTACTACCTCTAGTTACAATTGCCAGGACTCTGTTGTAATAGCGAATGTAGAGGCAAACTTATTTTTGCAGCAAGAGTTTTCTAAGCCTTCCTGATTAATTTATTCTTTGAATTACTCGAACATTTATTAGTAAATTGCTTTGTCTTGCGCTTGCTCTGCTTGAAATCTGGCAACTTTGTGTGGTGGATGGCCTCAACCTTCAACTCTGAAAACTTCCCTTCAAACTCTAACTCTATCCAACAACCCCAACTCCTTCCCTCAACCCCATCTCTTTTCCTCAACCCTCAACTCTTTCCAACAATCCCATCTCTTTCCCTCAATCCCCCCTTTTTAAAACAACTCCATCTCTTTCCTTCAACCCCCGACTTTTTCCTTCAACCCCCGACTTTTTCCTTCAACTCCCGACTTTTTCCTTCAACCCCCAACTCTTTTCCTCAACCCCAACTCTTTCCCTCAACCCCAACTCCTTTCCTCAAACCCAACTCCTTCTCTTAAACCTACATCTCTTTCCTTTAACTCGCAACACTTCCAGCCGCTTAACTTATTCGGTATCATATCTACCGCCGTGTTCAACACGGATTACTGCCATCGAGAACATTATGGAATAAATTTCAGAAAGCCATCATCTCTTTATCATAATTAGAGATGGATTATCGTGTTTGGCATTAAAGCGAACACATAAAATAAGTGTTTGAATAATTGGTAACAAAATTTAAAATTCATTTTGATTTTATAACAATATTCAATAAATATTCTAACACTGAGGCAATAGAGGTCGGTGATATATTTTATTTATATAGAGAACTGAGAGATTAACGCAATTCACTCTTAAATTTAGTTGCTTGAGGTCAAAATTTTTATGAAATATGATCTCATTAAGGCTAGAGGCAGACCGAAATCTGAGGAGGTACAGGGTGCGGCAACATAACTTTCTTTTTTCAAAGGAAGTTCTTTTCAAAAAAAGGAAATTATGTTGCCGCACCCTGTTTATTTAAATACAACAGACCAGAGGCCGTTGGGTGTATAATTAATGCACCACATTCACGGCTGTTGAATCATGACTGAGTAGAAGTTACTGATAGAGCTTTTCATCGTAGTAACCATGTAATTACAGGTGTATCAGAACAACAATGACCATGTATATATATTATAGCAGTAACAGCCATGTAAATGGGCTACACTTGCAGCAGCCTTGTTCTCTTGCAGCAGCTCCCAGAACTTCATCATCTTGGAACAGTTGCCATAATTTTTATTCTTGTATTATTCGTAATAATTATGTTATCTTGCAGAAGCCGCATTAACTACGTTATCGTATTGCAGTTAGATGCAATTATCCTATAATTTTATTAAAACAGGATAAATTGTTTACTCACATTGTAATTTCAATTATGTTACATGATATTCTCGATAATCTAACGTTTAACGTTCTCAATTATTGTGGTATATGACATTTTCGATAAATACAATTTCGATATTCATGTAATCGCTATGCACTTTCAATCGCTCATTTATAGCCTTTATCTTCATATTACGTATTAATTATTTACTGGAATATGCCTTGGGAGGAGAAAATTCTCAAATTGCCAGAGCTGAAGCTCGCAAAATTAGATAAACGTATACGTAGCTTCTAATCGAGAATTTTTATTTTTGTGATAAATAATTCTAATGCACTAGAGACCCTTTCATGAGTTGACCTGCGGTTGCTAAAGATCATATTTGCAGGCTCATCATACCTGACACTCTGGCGGTATGTGACTTGGGCTGACGGTATGGGACTTGGCATCCCTCTGGAGCATTTTGGAGCTTCTGTGTTGTACCTACTGGACTTGACATCCCTCTGGAGCATGTTGGAGCTTCTGTGTTGTACCTAATGGACTTGACA
>VCRD01001449.1:81537-137712 GCA_006783055.1 Trinorchestia longiramus
ACTTGAAATCCCTCTGGAGCATGTTGTAGCTTCTGTGTTGTACCTACTGGACTTGAAATCCCTCTGGAGCATGTTGTAGCTTCTGTGTTGTACCTACTGGACTTGACATCCCTCTGGAGCATCTTGCAGCTTCTATCCCTGTCGGTATGCATACCAACCAACGCACCTCAAAATTGTCCATGGCATCACTTGCTAAAGTTGGCATCTTTAGAGAAAATCTGTAGATGCTTGAGTTGTAGTATTAACGATATTAATACTAGAACTCCCTATTTTTCCTTTTACGCCTTTCATTGTCTCCCGTCAGGTATGGCTTGTATAGTATATTTTTTGAGCGAGGTTGTTTTGAGCTATGCTGTTTCTTTTGCAGCCTTTGTATTGTGTTTTAAACTTATCTGTTGTTTATTAGTTCAGATGTTTAGCAGTGCTATAGATAGCCATGTTCTAAGAATTACTATGAACGTTATGGCATCATGGAAACAGGAACCTACGCATTATTACTACAAATATTTTACTTCTGTAGGTATAATGTCAAAAACAATGCATTGAAAATTTTGTTATCCATGCCTTACTCTGAATAAGCTGATATACTAAACGTAATAATTACGGGCATTACGGCTGCTGATGTTCAAATTAGATGAAATGAATGCAATAATTACGTGCATTACTGGCGCTGTTCAAGTTAAACGGAAAAAAATTTAGTACTATTTGCAAATTGGCATTCTAACCGTTATTATTTGATTTATAGTGAATACATTGTCCAAGGGACTTACTTTTCTGGAATTGTTTTTTAATAATTACATTTGCTCACCTCATGGTCGTACCACTCGCTATATCATTATCAAGCGAATAACATTATGAAATACATGTATGTACACATCAAGGGTTCTATGTACAAAGTTCATATATAATATATGAAGTGCACTACAAAAATGGAAAGGTATGTAGAGCTAAGCAATTACATTTTTAGTTTTCACTCTAGCACACAATACTCTTGCCTACATACACAACGCATTCAGTTGTGTATTTTCCAGTTTTGAATTATAATTTGGCGATAAGATTCACCAAGTTCATTCAGTTACCTTATGACACGCAAATTTTTCTGAGTCGACCTAGTCTTCATCATCAGTCACATGAAGTTAGTTTTCCAGGTCGTTGACCCATTTTGACAATTGAAGGCATTGGTCATTTATTGAGCGATTTCTTCAAAATATTCAGTGACTATGAATCGTTAAAGATCTGCCACCAGTTGCTCCTGGTCATGGAGGTATTATGCATGGTCGTCTTCTGAGAAAAGCAATCATGCACTCTCAGGATTCTCGGTTTTCTTGACAGTCCCAACACTTCCTCAGTCAACTTTTCCTTTGACGGGCGTATGCAGATTTCTTGGTTTATCGTGTCGAAAATTTCTGATTCTTGTACTCGCGTTGAGTAATTCGTGTTCTTGTGGTAGTTGCAGCGAAAAGTTTCATTTGGTTCGTCGCTTTCACGGAATAGATTCGATTTCTGAGCCCTGATGATAGATGTAAAGGTTGGTTTGTTTTAGATCGCTCACATGTAGATTAGTAATGCCGTTCCTCTGTGATGGCAGAAATGAATGGATTTCTGATTGCAAAAGTAATTAGTTTATCTCTGATGTTGTTGAATGATGACATTCATCAATGATATTACCAGGACCATGGGTTTGAAGGAATCTGTAAAGAAAAAAGAACATTACTTTATTACAGGCGTTGAGAAACTTCAAAGAGTTTTTATCTTAAGAGCTAGGGGAACACTTGAAATGCTTTCTTTTGTTACGAGAAGGCAAAATTAAGAAGCAGAAATTTTTGTGTGAAGTGTGTGTCAACCTCAGCTTTAGTTTAGGCTTTAAAATGTTCTCAATTAATAAATCAATCGATATCACTGGGAGAACAACTTGACTTTACATGTCGAGGTTTTTCAAGCCTATTGCAAACTTAAAATGGGATTACTATGCATTTTCAAATCAATTTCAATTGTTCTCTGTAGTTAATCATGCTGCAAAAAGTACAACTGAGTCTTTCAGTTCTCATTTTCTTGTGTATTTATTAATTGTTTAATGAAAGGCAATGTTTGAATGTATTTAAAAAAATTAAATGAATATGGCATCTCGAATAAGGCCTCAGAAATGTGCATATTTATTACTCCAAGTGTTATTGAAGAAGCTTAGCTACTCGTACTCAAAAGCCTGACCGTACCTCGTAAAAATCAGAATACTTATGAGAATACCAAGTAGTATTTCCTTACGTTCAATAGCAAGCACTGGATAAAAATACTACAAATTAAAATTGAATTATTTAAATTGTAGATCTTAAATATATGCTCCGTCAACACAAAAATTACATACTGTACAAATCAACCATTTCTCCCACCGAAATCCGCCTGTGTTCTTGCAGCAAATTTTTATTTTGTACCCCAGCACCAACATTAACACGTTGACTCCGAAGTGGTACATATGTGTACCACTTAGGTTAGGTTCTGTAATTTCTTCAGATCCTTCTAGTGACTATGCGTACAAAGTGAAGATTTACACCGGCCAGGCAATCGGAGGCAACGTGTTAACCTTTGTTGATCATACCTCGTAAGACGTTATGTTCGATGCTTACTCTCCCTTACCACTCACTCCCAGTTACAACACTGGCCACTCTTCGTCACCACTCCCTGCTAGTTACAACACTGGCCACTCTCCCTCACCACTCCCTGCTAGTTATAACACTGGCCACTCTCCCTCACCACTCCCTGCTAATCACAACACTGGCCACTCTCCCTCACCACTCCCTGCTAGTTACAACACTGGCCACTCTCCCTCACCACTCACTCCCAGTTACAACACTGGCCACTCTCCCTTACCACTCACTCCCAGTTACAACACTGGCCACTCTCTCACACCACTCACATGAGGTGAGTAGCAGCGCACTGCCTGCCACTCGCCCCTCGTGGCCAGACGCATGCGCGTGTTGAGCTCGTGTGTGCAGGAGCTCATCCGTTGAACCCTCGTAGAGGTCAGGCACCGCAGCACGACACCGCACCCTGGACACATTACAGTCACCGTGTGCCGTGTGACAGTCACTGTGTGCCGTGTGACAGTCACCGTGTTACAGTCATAGTGTTTTGTGTGAGTCACCGTGTGCCGTGTGACAGTCACCGTGTTACAGTCATAGTGTTCTGTGTGACAGTCACCGTGTTACAGTCATAGTGTTCTGTGTGACAGTCACCGTGTGCCGTGTGACAGTCACCGTGTGTAGTACTCACACTCAGACTACTAGCCATGCTATTGCGTTGAAATATTCATTGACTTCGACGAAAGTTTCTTCATCTTCATGTTTTGCTTACGAATGCTGGCTATGAAGCTCAAGAGAGGTATCTTTTAGGACAAAAAGTTCTTGTTTTCTTAAACTCTAAATTTTTTCCTGGGCTCGAAATACTTTCGTAATGTGGCACCTTTCTCATAGTTAAACAGTTTTTTTCTCAACGAATGCCTTCTAAAACATGGAAAATGTGCAATTTTTCGTGATAAAATCAAGACAAGAGAGAACTTCAATCGATGCAAATTCTAATTCAAAAGTTGATAGTACGTGTATTGTTTCTTATAATAAAAATACTCAACAGAAATCAAATTTGACGTATTACTATGCACGTATTCCGCTTAAATATAGACAACAAATTTAATGCAGAGCTACAGACTTTCACTATTACAGAAATTTCTTAATCATAAAGAACGAAGTCTTCATGGAGATCCATACCTTACTGCTCCATATGGAGAGTCCCTGATGAGGTAGTCCCTCAAGTAGAACCTGAGCCTAAGCGTGGTAGTGAACAGACCGTCTGGACCCTCCGTGTTGAAGAGTGGCTCCAGCCAACCAGGCCGCGGCTGCTCAGCAACGTCACGTGACTAAGCACCATGTGACTTCTCTCTCTTCCCAGCAATAAAGTATCAAGCGTCATCTAGTGTATTTGTCAGTTCTATCTGTTTGTATAATTTATTTGTGTGTTTTCTGGAATAAAAACTTTGTAGCCGGGATTCTGACGAGAATTAAAATACTAAAATTTCATATGAAAAGAAAGTGCCTATGATTTCTAACGGCTCACATTTAGAGGTGGTTTTAGAGGAAATATTTAGTCTTTTCTGTATACATTATTGTATCGGAATTCGATGTTTGTTAGCAGTGTAAAGGCACTAAAATATTGAAGGTAGCTGAGTAAAAGCATTTCTTCGTGTTAACTCTCACGCCCTTAGGAGCAGAGAGAGCAGTATCCGTTTGCTCTCTTTTGCTTTTTGGTTCAATGACTTCCATTCTTTATTTTATCACTCAATAGAGGTGAATGGAGTCCAGAAAGCGTCCTTGTTAACGAGTAGTTTTTCCCTGTCAATAACTCTCCATCTTGGACCGGTTATTGAGATGATGTTGATCATTATGATGCAGGCTCATAGCGCTGTATTCTCCACAGAATTGCAGCAAAAATATTCTATTTTGGAAAGTTTTTGAGAATGACAGACAATATACATACTATCTGAACCGACAAATAAAAGAAAGTGATTTATATAAACAGTAAATGCTCATTCTGACATAAATCTTTCCTATTCATTTGAATTTTCTTTAACTTGAAATCTGATTAAGCATTTGAAAGTCCAGGAGAACAGCTACGTAATGTGAACGACTTCTTTGCTACCTCGCACGACTGAACGCGATGCCTTCAGGCCTGTAAGACTACGACAGATACACAGGCTTCTCCATCAAAAATAAATAAATGACTTGAGTAACTTAGTTTCTACTTGGAAGGTTTGTTTGATATAACTACCGAGATATTAAACGTATTGGCATTCTTCTAATAAATGATGATCCCTTTCATCGTAGGTCAAAAGCGCGCTAATAGAACGAAGGAGAGGACATAAACTCTGACCTCGTAAAATGGAGTGAAGGATTAACGGAAAATATTGTTGATCAGGAGTGATATTACGAGAACAAAGAGGTTTAGTAGCCGCTCGGTTGTTGAGAGAAGCAGATTAAGAAATATCGACCTTGAAACAAGTGCAAAGCTCTCTATGCTGATGGTCATAGAGGACGAATATCGGGAAATAACGCCCTAAAAGCAAGGGATAGCCTCACCATCATATCAAGGAACAAGTTCGGAAAATTACGACTTAAAAGCAGGAGAAGCCTCACTATCGTCAGAATCGTTTAGGAGGAAGATCAGAAAATACGGGCCTAAAAGAAAGAGACGCCTCACAAACCTCTTTGTCGTTGAGGAGGAAGGTGAGATGCGGCGAAGGCCGAGTTCTGCGGGCAGTGCAGGTGAGAGAGACCCAGTCTCCGACCCTGTAGATGTCCTGCACTCCGCTGATCTCTGGGCCGGACTCAGGGATCGCTGGACGGGACAATAAAGATAGCGTTAGGACTGCATTAGCGACCACAGTAAAGAGAAAATTCCCTGTACTGCATTAGCAACAGTTGCGTTAGTGCTTGATTGCTGTGAAAACTTGCAGTCGTGTGCTGTGGACGTGGATGTGCCCGAATTGAAGTGTGTATAGTTGAGTCTCGAAACTTCAATGATCCATCGAATGCGTGTTATCAATATGATATAACGATAGACTATTGGAATGAGCGCGCGTCTTCAAAATGAAATGAATGTAGGGAATGATAATAACTCGTTTTACTTTTTTTAATTATTTAAAAAAAATATTATTTTCAGAGCCTGATTACTGAAATAATTTGAGTTTTTTGTCTGTAGAAAGAGACTATATAGCCAATACCAGATAGAGATAATACAGCATGTCTTAGAAGTAATCGACTTTTTTCATTTGCTAATCAAGAAAATTCAATACTCTAGAGTGTTGAAAGGGATTTTATTCGAATGAAAAACATTCGGTTGTTATGATACAGCTATGTTTTAAACGTAATGCCTTTTTAATCATTGCCCCCACAGTTTTGAAAACTTTGGGCTCTATGCACAGTCATTTTCATCACACTTCTAAAGATATAAGACGACTGTTAAGCTATTTCATGGTCAATATTGTTCCTTGTCTCCTACAAATTGCATGATTTTGTGGTCAAATCAGGACCACGAGGTGGCCACTGGATGTCTCCAAATCTTGAACTCGAACTGTTTGTTTGAATTATGTTTAGTCTTTCCTCCTCTTTTGTGAACACGAATTGTTTATAAAGAGAATAATTGTTTTCAGATAAAGTACACCTACAGTTTTCTAGTTATGGTAATAAACAGAATTCGAGGATTTAGAGTAATGAACATCCCCAAGAAATCCAAGAAAGACCATTACACTCCCCAAGCGTGACTTTCATTTTTCAGATACTTTTCTGAAACATTTGATTTCATAATTTGAAAACATTCCGTAACGACTTCTTGCTTCCGATTTGTTCCCAGCCGCTTTTTCTGTGGTGATACCTTAAATTAAGAATCTATGTCACAAAACCACACAAACTGGAATAGTTGAAAAACAATATTCACCATTAAATAGCTCAACTATTGACTGATATCTTGAGACGTGTGATGAGAATAACTGTACACAGAATACAAAGTTGTCGAAGCTGTGGTGGCTATGATTTATAGAACATTATATTCAAAGCATAGTTGGACTAAATCATACAAATCTTTCTCTTTTAAACAAATCTTGTTTCAATATTCTAGGGTTAATAGTTTTTGTTTTATTAGTAAATCGAAAAGGTCAGTTACTTTTGAGACACCTTGTATTTTAATACATACTGCTATTTGAAGCTCATCGATTTGTATGATACATTCCATTTGAATATTTTGTCTCATGTAGGTTCGTATGACGGAATAAGAGCAGAATGGTCATAAATTTTTTTCAGTGAGCACTCGATGTTTTGGATAATCCAAATAAGACTGTTGTTTACGTAAGAGATTATCCGCTGAAGTATTCTTATGAACATTTTGTTTTCATATGTAACATTAATACGCTTACAGCATTCAAATTTTCTGCTCCATTTGAAGCGCGATCTAAAAAAGTTAAGCTCGGAGATCACTGCGATAAACTAAATCTTATTCCAAGATTTCTTAGCTAAATGATTTCTTTAAATCTTGATATTTTTGAATTTTTTGCAGGAACCCTTGCTTTGTTGTAGTTCACATATATTTCTTGAGTTACCTTGCAGGATTTGTCCTATATATGGTTATGATCTTCGTGATATTTTTCGCTGATTCACTGTCAACTACAGTCGGCTAATCTTCTGCACGTTATGGGCTGCCTGGAACTTGATATCTGCTGTATTTCAATGGACAAACGTTGAACAATGAAAAAATGTAGCTATTTAAAAAACGTTATCTGTAATCATGTTGCCAAAATTCGCTTTGTAATAAACAATTCGCATGTATTGTCAATAATATCCTGTTCGTACCACACTGTCTTAAATACACCATTCACAATTCGCCATTCGTAATTTACAATAAGGTAAGAGTTGATTACACAGTGTACCATACTGCACGTCATACGTTGTGCTTGACACGCTGACCGTTATATGGTCTCTATGTATTTTATTTATAACATGTTATCCGGAATACAAGCTACGCAGCTCTGGATCAGGCCTCACCTACAACGCGCACTTCAGTGACCCCGTAGTCCGTGTAGAAGGTGGGAGCCTCGGCCGACACCTCACACCTAAACGGCCCGTCCGCTCCCACCGTGACGTTGCTGATGTGCACCTTTCCACCCGTTGATTTATCCACCTGTATTTGAAACATGAATATTTATAAATTTTTTATCACTTTGGTTTGCTCGGGTTACGTTTTTTCTGCAATTGATGATCATCAACGATTGTACGATCGATGACAGAAATGTCGTTGTAATGAACGTATTTATGTCATGTTAATCGGATCAGTTAAGAGACTAAAATGCAAAAAATTATGTCGAGTTCAACATTCTTCACATCTCTATAAGCGAAATACGATTTAGATTTTTTTTACTACACGTGGTTGATCATTAGCAGCCTGATTGGTGAGCTGCAGCACACCCAAGCAAGGTCATAAGGTTAACAATATTATGACACAAAAATCTACACTTTCCACTCACGTTATCCCTCAATAAAAAAATTTGGTTTGTGTTTTTATTAAAGATCATGGTTTTCCAAAAAAAATTACGGTTTAGAATTTTGAAAAAATGTAACAATTGCTTCGAAAATTGTTTCTTCAATCACTGAATCTACATGACTGTTGATGCTATAGGGCTGATAAAATAAAGCGTGGCATAAAATAAGGTGGCAAAACGAAATACTGCTTATTACATTACACCTTGATGTGGTTGAGCACTGAGCTGTCAGCGGTGAGTGCTCCAACTGGCACTAATTGGAAATATCACTTGCGTTTGATCAACTGTGAAAATAATTGCCATTTTCTGTCCTTACTGTTCCTCAAATATTTTCGTCCTCTTTGTGATATCTATTAAAAGGTAATGAATAATCTAATCTTAGGGCAATATAACAACGTAAAAATTATAAAAAAGAACCTAGCAAGAGAATTTGTAATTCTGATGAATTCAAGAACACTTGAAGCTCACTTCTCTTCATTGTTGTGGAGGAAAGAAAGATCGTAAAATAAACAGTTGTCCGTCGGTAGAATTTTTTACTCGTGTTCCAATACTGTTAATTGGATTCCCTCTTTTCAGCAATGCAAACAGAACAAGTAATTGATAAGACAAGTTTTCTTTTGATCTAAAACTTGAATTATTTCTATGCCTCAGAGTAAATTTCATCTTTATTTCATTTGTGGACAGCTAAGTTAAAGTTTCTGCCCATGAATATATAAAGTTCATATGACATGTACTTCAACATACTTAGAGGGAGAAATTTTACTTTCGTTTGTGGTGCATTTTTTCTTTGTTGGTTGGCAAACTGCTGGATGAAAACACATTTTCTTCATGACAATTTTTTGATGATAATTCAAGTTTGCTTCTGTGAAACATTCGTCATTTTTCAAAATTTGCATCGAAGATTAAAAATGATTATCCAACCTCGTGAAATAGACCATGTTTTCTGATTTTTGACTTACTGTGAACTGTTAGTTCTGCTTTATAACTCTAATTATTTTTGATGCATGTATGTTTATGGTGATTTTGGCTAAAGCTCGTGCGCGCATTGGCTCATTTGTTGTAATATTCTGAGCCAGAATACTGCGATTTTTTACCTCTGTGATTAAATATCTTTAGTGTTCGTTATTCTTCTGGCGTACACAGTGTCATAGTTCAGTGCAAAAAACTCAAAATGCGCAGATATATTTGATATTGATGATCGTAATTTCACACATAGAGATCAAGATAATAAAAAGTTTAGCATTTACAGTACGTTTAATTACGGATTTGTATTGGATTTCACCTACCTCGTTCTATCGTACTTGAAACATTTCAAGGCAGAGTAATTAACCTTGTATAAGAACTCTGAAGTTGCTACCTTCCTTGCAGTGCATGCTACACTAGCATACAACTAGCACTGGACACTAGCATACAACTAGCACTGGGCACTAGCATACAACCAGCACTGGACACTAGCAAACAACTAGCACTGGACACTAGCATATAACCAGCACTGGGTACTAGCGGCTGATGATGATATTGTGTCTGGTAAATCTGTTCACACTGGTAGCTATGCATTATGTTGTGTTTGGTGGTGTGGCGCCGTTCACACTAGCAGCTCTACACGATGTGTTAGCTGGTGCCGTTCTGTCAGCAGGAAAGACTGAGATTTGATCTCAGCTACGTCACCATAGACGGTGGATGGAATTGATAATTTCTAGAGAAATTTTTAATGGTTTTCTTCATGTTCAGTTGATTTACCTCGGCGCGGTCACGGGTTGAAAAGAAGGATTTTTCATTAGCTATGCCCACTGCAGTAAGAGCTTCATAGCAGTGTTGAGACATGCACATTTTATACTTATAATATTATTAAAATAGTTTTCAAATTGTTACCATCATGTTTATTTCAATTCATTAAAACAAGAAAACATTTTTTAGCATAATTTATGAAGATTTTAAAACAATATTACTTGTACGTTGCTTGAAGAAATTTTAAACAGGTGCGTGTTTCGACACCTTTGAGAAAAATTTCGCTATTTTTCATAAATTAATTTTCATATCAATAAAGAAATACTATACCCTCTACTGATATATCAGTGCCAAGTAATTTTTAGTTTATGTTCATTTTTCGTGTGTGCTTAAAGATAGGATATTTTTGCTTTTTCTTTCTGCCTTGCAATCGGTCAAAGCACGATCGTCTGTTCGTAATTTTGCTACAGTTCTGCTTTCAATTTTGTTGCTGGTCAAAGCATGAGTGACAGCGAGTTATTTTCCACCAATTCGAGCATCTAAAGCAGAGAATCAAAATTGTGATGAACCAGCAGCATTCTCCGCATTGCTGCACTGATGTCATGCAGCAAAAAGTGGGGCGAGGGCTGCAGTAAAGGCAAGGATCTTCGCGGTCGCCGCGCAATCACATTTGAGGTCGCGACGCTTCGCTCCGGCAGATCCTCGTGATTTGCTGTAGCTGCCAGCGCCCCAAATCGATGGATGCTGCCCCGAGTAAGTGTGCGCACCTACAAATGGGATTGTGGGGGAAGATCAGCGTGGTTTTGTCTCTGGTACGCAGTGTGTGCATTTAGGGTTTCTCTTGAAATTTCTGCCCTTGGTTGATTAGGTTAGAGTAGAATAAAACATCAAAACTGTACTGAGCGAATGGTGGCACAGTTATTCAAGAACTTTTGTGCTAGCAGCACTAGTCCATAAATATTAACTGATGCCATATGAAATCATAAAAAACAATAAGTAATGAACAATGGTCTTACGTATGAAATGTCTATAATACAGAACAGCATTTAATACTGCAATATCGCCGAGCACGTGTTTAGTGCACCGCGCCGCTGCAAAGCCCAGCTGTACTCTAGTTTCCCTTTAACTCCAGATCCAATGAGGCATAAATCTTGATGCCATCCTGGAGACCTTAATTGGTTCGGCAAGTTCGAATTGCCGCGAGAGTTACGCTCGACCCAACCCTTCCTCCTGCAGGCCTCGACACCGGCCCGCTGCTGTGCCTCCACCTACACCGAACTCCACCACAAGGAAGAGAAGAAGTGGATGGCTTGTGGCGCGGTTTGTTGTGGCGTTCAAATTACGGCTCTGTAGCCACACAGCTGCATGTATTGCAGCAGCAGTCCGTGTAAACAATACATCGGTCCCACTTTATCGGCCAAATGAAACTGTCGGGGCTTGGTACTGCTGCTTTTTGTGTGATGAGTAAGAGTAGAGGAGCAGAGATGCAAGCGGTGGGTTTGACTTCGAGCTGCAGGAGAGGATAGCAAGAAACTGCTGCGTTTATTTAACTGAGTAAAGGATTGAAGGTTAATTATTTCATGAAGGAGGATTCTTTTCTCTGTTTTAGAACCGCACAGTTTGAAAGGAGAAGCCTGCTCATGCAAGTTAGATTTGGTTACCAGTTTCTCTTATGTTTTGAGGATATAAGAGTCACCGCAAAAGTCATCTTTAAACAGGATTTGGGGGTGCTTATCTGTGTTTCATCAATTCTGGGATATTGTTTCTTTGAAACATTTCTCATAAGTAGACACATTATATTCGACGTATGTAAATAACTAAGAATAGGAACACAATATTGGGTTTGGAATTATGACTAATGGTAGGCATTGCAAGCTCTGAATAAACTCGAGAAATTGCAAATTTCGAAGCCATGCTGGCTGAGTTGTTGGTGATTCTCGTGGGATGTTTATTGCAGCGAAAGCAGCCAATTTCTCTTATATTTCTGAGAGAAAATGTAATTTATAATACGATAGAAATTCCCCTGCCCTCTTCAGGCTGTAGAACTTGCCAGTTTACGAAAATATGAGTAAAATTTTCATTGAATATGAAACGTTGCGAGCTGCAAATTTTTCCCTGGTAAATAATTGGACGTAATATAGACAAATTTGTTCCTCAAAATCCATAGTTTTATGAGCTATCGATGACTAGTTTGAATACTTGTGACCAGAGAAATTATCAATTCATCTACTTAAACTATTTTTGACTACGACTGAACCAAATTTTATGTCAATGGTAGTTATTTACTTCTGAGTTATTTCTCTTGAATACATGTTTAAAAGTTTGAACACCGTTCCAATGAATGAACATTGCTAAAATAATAGCACTAAATAATAGTAGGACATCATATCAGGAAATTTTTTATCTTGTACGGATGAATTGAAAGCTTTAAAATTGAGTTCAAACACAGGGAAAACATATTTTTAATAAAAAGTCAAGCTCATAAGTACATAATAAATTTGAAGCATCACTTTTAGTTTTTAGTTCTTAAATTAACGAAGAACCTGTAAAAGGTTCAGGGACTTTGCCATGTTAAGAAAACCAACAAGTCCCTTATTTTAACATTACTCACGTCGACGGTGAGAAAGTCGTTGTGGAAAACTTGCTGCATGCGCGACTTGAAGGGCGTGAACCTGTAGATCTCATTGATGCCCTGGTACCACTTGATGGAGTACAGCGTGTCTCCTCCCAGGGATATTTGGCACTCCAGATCCCCCGATCCTCCCACCATCAGGTGTGTAGGGGCCACCACGCGCGTCACGTTGATGGCATGGCAAGCGTTTGCTGTTGGAGAGCCAAGGTTGTGGTTAGAAAACTTGCTACGTTGGTTGGTAGTTCGATGTCTGTTTAAATGAAATATAACCCTGACAGTTAATAAAGATTGTTTGCTGGAAAACCAACACGTTGTTTGTCATGGAAGAAAGATGAACTCTGCAACTTGTGTATATCCTGCATTGTGATCTGTAAGGTCTTAGTGACTTTGTTTCTTCTAGCGCACTGGCAGTGTTGAAGTCTTGAGTTACTAGAGTAATATAGTTACTATATTCTACTTAATGCAATACAACTATGGTAATGTAATTCGGCATTGGACGTTAACAAATTTATTTAAACTTTTAGATCATTGGAAAGAAAAAATCATCATCGTACCAACTGGCGCCTCTAAGGCTCTAAGTTTAAAATCGAGCAAAGCTTGAAGCCTTGTCAAGCTGTCAATCTTTTTAATTAAAATCGAATATTACGCAGGCGTTGGTCACAAATTATGTGCATACCTGCGGAATAATTTCACACGCATCAGTTGTTAATTCGTTTCAGCTGTACATCGTGGTCCATACATCCAGGTAAAATTTCTTAGGTATAGGATTCATATTGACCGTTTTTCGTGACAACTACGTACATACACTAGAAAATTTACATGTATTAGATTCGTATTAGCTGTGCATCACTGTCACCATGTGTTGTGGTAGAGTGTCTTAACACGCTAAGTTGTAATCTGGCAAGTACACCTACCTACCTACCTACCTACTAACTCTTTACGTTCCTTGTTGCATGAGCAGCTCATACCCGTACGAAGAACGAGACCTAAAAAAGACATTTGATGGCCCATTCTCTCCCAATTTGTGTAATTTTTGCACTCAATTATGTTGTATATTTGGTATGGGATCAAAGTACTCACTAAAAAACTTTGTTCGAGATAAATTAAATTGAAATGAAAATTATTCCTACGCGTTTGCTCGACATAAAGTAATATTAACTGAGGAGTCACTTGCGTTGAGCGAGAGCGAGGCGTGTTATTGAAGAGATTTTGTTCTAGGAACAAATTTCAAAATCTCTATACTCTGTCGTGAAAATTTTAATTTTCTGGTTGTTGAACTTGGTTTATAATAAATGGCTTATTGATAATTCTGACTCTGTTGCGACTGCAAAATACGAGTCAAGAAATAGAGCAGACGTACATTAAAGGCTGGCAACCATGATCGTAAAATGCCCTAGACTCGGGAGTTTTTGTTATACATATTTTTTTGCCGATACTCGAGTTCGAACACAGAAATATCAGCAATTTTGCACGTAGATCTTGGGAGATTCCTTTGACTAACATAAAATATTTAAACGTAAGCTAGCAAGAAGTACACAAAACTACACATCTAAAAATGATGCGAGAATTAGGTGAAAAATGAATAAACTCTTTTGAAACGTAAGGCTAAAATATGCATGCTTTTGGGGAGAGGCAGGGAAGATGCATCACAGAGATGTAAAAAGTGTTGCGGGAGAATAAGTTAAGGGAAATTCAGCAGATACGGAAGAGCTTACGGTGAGTGATCTCTCACAATGTAAGCGAGAATAACAGTTTTCCTAATATTTTCTCTATTTTTGGGCGATGTCTGACCAGGTGTTGAATTTCAGTGCAGACTAGGAGACAGCAACGCTTACTTTTAATACACAGAATACTAAGAAAAAGACGAGTATTTTTTTGAGAGAAAAATAATCCCAGGAAAATATTATTTACTATACATATGTCGAGATTTTTTGTCACAACTTAATGACCTTACGTTATAAGCTCGGATTTTTGCATTACAAATTCTTGTCTAGCTCTCCAGGTACCGTCGAGACGAGGCGTCTGCATTGCACTAATGGCTTCGTTTGTGCAGAAACGACAACTTTAAAATCCGTCGCAGTTTCCGCGAGGAAACTGTTTGCGGACGGGAGATGCGGAGCGAACCTTTCCCGCAGCAAATCTAGGGGCTCTGTATTTATTGGCCTAATATTGCTGACTGCAGACATAAACAAGCGCCTAAGTGGGGCTCCGCCCTCTCAAGGGGTCGAGAGGGATAAGAGGGCGGGGGGTTATAGGCCTCCTCTCTTTAGGTGGCAACGTGACTTGCCTCTAAGGTGCGTGTAACTGGACTCATCCGCTGCTCCAGACTTCATACGCTCGCTTCAAGAACTAGCGCACGCTTACTTCCTTTGATGTAAGCGCAGCTAGTGAGGGCCTTGCAAAACACTTCTCATTAGTAAATTGTGACGTACGTGAGCACTTCCGCCGAGCAAGACTCTCCTAAGTGGCGAATGGGACGTAGGAGAGCATTATTGGGAGCTGTTAATGTTTCCTCATTAGTATGGGTTGCGGAAGCTAAAAATACTGGTCTTAGTAATTTTTTGCTTCTATCAACGGGAAAACAGAGGTGGTTATTTTATTGTTTTATTGATCACCGTAGTTTTTAAAATTCGTTCATCAATTTGAATGATAATTGAAACTGATTATAAAACATTAATTTGTTGCTTGAGCTGAAGAAATATTGAACAAAAAAGAAACAGGTGAAACATTTGTAACACAAACCGTATGAATGTTATTCTGGTCATATCGAATTGACAATGTGTGACTAAACCAACTATAAAATTTTAACTACGTTTGTATAAATTGTGTATTTCAAAAATTTGTCAAAAACTACGAAATTCTGCGATGGCATCTTGAAGGAGAGTCCCTTTTTCTTGCTTGCTTACGAGGTCACTTTTGTTACTTTTCTTTCTTTTGAAAGTAGGAGGTCTGCGTCAGTATGCTTTGAAGCTTGAAATTTACAGACTCCCAAATTATCGCCGGCGTCGAATTCCATTTTGGATTTGAGCCGACGCACAATACTAATCCCACTACAATTGCTGATTTTGGTACTATGGAAATAGATGATACCGATATTATGAAAAAGGTAAATATTGATGCTATAAATGGATTATATCAAAACTACGAAGTTACTGCTGTCAATATTATGAAAATGGCTGATACCGATACCATAAAATGGATTATTCCGATCCCAAAAATTAGCTGATACTGATCTCATGAATACGGTTGATCGTGATGCTGTGAAAATAGAGGAGACTATTTATTTTAGCAAACCCCATCAAAGGTAGCTCATGACCATATCAATCGATAAATATATTTTCAGCTCACTCCAATACATCAAAATTGGCCGTTGCTAGTTTACACAGATACGTCGGCCCAGTCCAACTTGATATTATAGCACAAATACGATGTTACGTGATCTCTATGTTACTTGATGCACGGCGAGCATAACGAACTTCATTGATGAACTTCTCACATCAATAGAAAGTTACTGTCAGCTTGACTAAATTGCTGGTCCCTAATCGAGATTGAAAATAACATTAAACCCTAAGGAAGTCAAATGAGATCATATTTTTGCAGCGCACATCTCATAAGTGAAGCCCGTCCTCCATGTTAGTGAATTGTACTCTACGGACTTCATTTACCACATTTCAAAATTTCAATTCTTTTGCTTCCTCTTGTGTTGGGTTGCAGACTATCAGCCTGGAGCGTAACAAATCTTTCTCATTAGTAAAGTGCGTGAACTTCGTGTGAAGTAAACAACCTTTCTATGAGAAGTGAGAAGCATGTTCAAACGAGTCTCATCAGCTGAGTGCGCTTTGTTGTTATACGTCTTATGACCAGCATGAGGCGTGCAGATATCAATCTCATATGATGCTCAGATTGGATTGAATTCTTGCTTTAGAGTTACACTGAGTTCACTTGAATGCATCTCCTGCATGTATGTGAATTTACTGGTACGTTGATTATCGCTTCCTGAACAGGTTGCATCCTAAGTACAACTACAGTAGAAGTCTTTTTCACCGGCCTCCATAGGACTTTCCAGTTGCCGGTTGATATCACCCAAGTAACCACAAACAATTCATAGACACGCTAGACATAAAAGGAAAACAATGTCAATTGCTTAAAGGAGTTAAAGAAGAAAAAACATAATGAATAAATATATAAAGCTTGGCCAGCGAGTGCCGGTTTAAAGGAATTCTACTGTATTTTACTTTGGTAAGTGAAAAATCAGAGTTCAGAGAGTGATTTTTTTGAATCAATTAAATCCTGACTTAAGGCCTGGTTTTCGTCAAACTGACATTTTCTGCTTAATTATGTAGCAGTTGAGTGAATAGCATCAGAATTTTCACTAAATTCGTTTGTGAAAACTGTGCATGTCTTTCAAATATATTGGTTGTTTAATTTACTTTACTATTCAATAGCAAAAGACTTTTTTAAACAGTATATTAATAAAAGTGCAAAGACTCATATTAGAAGTCAAGGACGGCTCTTAATTTGGTTTGTATGTTAACCCAAGTGAACTTTTAAAGTGACGTAGAACAAGGATCTTGTAGGTCGGTTTGTTTGAAGAACTTTCATCTGCATAAATAATACTTCTTTCTGAAATATATGAAAACGTTGCTTAGTGCTATTTTCACAGAGCTTTTATCAATAATCTTAATTACAAAAATAGTTACTCCTAGTGTCAGGTAGACGCAATACAAGTGATAACACTTTTGAACATGGAAGTACAATAAGTAATTTACGGCTTCTACGTCGAATCAAACTTGGCCGGCAACAATAGCAGAAGGTCTACGTCTCTTAAGAGACTCTTAACTCTGCAGCCTGGAGTAACTGAAGCCTCAGGAGCAAATTCTCTTATGATTGTTGTGACCACCTGTGACTTACGACCTTGTTTTGAGGTGGTCGCTCAGGCTCGCAGTCGTGACTGAAATGAAATAGTTGGTCAAATCAGCCCCACCTTTTCCAATGGCGTGCGGCGGGTCTTGTTTCAGGGTCTATGTCCAGTCGTAAAACTACTCCATGAGCTCTGTGTGTTTTCATTCAAGGAACTTTTCCTTTATTTTTATAAGATTGACCACAACAGTTGTTTCCTAGGGGAGTGGGATGCTTCTAATAACTGATACACCTGCAGTATCTCCAAAGTTAGCAGAGTAAACGGGCGTAGACGAGGCATATCGTTCACGCAACCGATACTGCATTGGCCACGTCCTACAGTTTGGCATTGCACTATTTAGAATTAATTAGTTTTTCATATTTAACGGTTCTAATTTAACTCCCAAGAACTCATTCTCGGTCTTCCTTTTATCAAATGTACTACAGTTGTGACCACGTGAACTTCGTGCAGAATTAGCTGCGCTCTTCATCATCTGGGAGGATCATTTATCCAGGTGAATACTGATAAAAGTGGGAGCCACTGCTCATCTAACTATATGAACGTCCTCAGAGAAATTAAGGCTAAGAATATAATAAACATTCTTTACAAACGAGTACGTAAGATACTTCCAATACTAGAAACAACTCTATGCTTTGAATGTATTTGGAAAGAAACGGGATGGGACTCAAAATGTATACCTAGTTTAGGATTGTTAATCAAATACTAAGCGATATGAAGTTGTGAAATATTAAGAATTACAAGCGAATAGATAAAATACCCCTCTGATAATTTACTACTACTGGATCAGAGCACATTTTACAATTGAATTTTGATTCAAGTTTTTACGTATTTTTTGCAGTGCTTCTAGCCTCTGTCTACACGGATTTTTAAAACGTCGTTCCGTGCTACCATTTTAAGAGTTTTAGATCTTTCTTAATTAATAAATGTTGAAGTAAATGTGCTAAGACAAGACGTTTTTCTTCTAATTTTCAAGGTTGAAAATGAGTTTGTATATAATATAAGCTCATTTTATAACTTAAATTTTACTGAATAACAGTTGCAATATTATTTTTCTGTATCATATTTGGGTAAGTATTTTGATAAGCGGACATGTTCATGAGTAGACGTACTCTAAATTAGGTTTAAATAAAAATTACTAGTAAAGCCCATGAAAAAATTAGCATCGACCCATGTAGATATACATCAAATAAAGCATAGAGATGATAATAGGAACAGTTTATATGCACTCATTGATTGGAGACCTAAATTTTACTTTAGTCAAATTAAACTGTATCCAATTTTTTAATCGGATCTTATTAATTCAAATGCTCAACTCGTTTTTAAGAGACCTTTGCCATCCAACGCTAGGCCTCAGAAACATGGCAACACTCGGAATAAAAACTCCGCTTTGCAGAATCCGATTTTTTGTGCACGGCATTAAGAACTGGGTTCATTTCTGACGCACTTCTAGACCAAACTCGGAGTAGGATGTCAGTGCCATGTTTTTCATTACATTTTTTGCTGAGCATTTCCCGACCAGCCTCCCCGTATACCCCTGGACTAACCAAGGACCACAAACGACGGTTGGGTTGCTGTTCTGATTTTTTCTAAAGCGAAAGTGTACTTTGAAGACCTTATGAAATTCGACGAAAATTTGAAATGCAGTGGTTAGATAAAACTAGATGTACATAAACACACGTCGTATCAAGATCGACTTCGATATTTCTATTTCTTCTTAATTTTTACCCGGCGCACATAGTGCAAAGATCTTGCTTTCCTATCAGGTACTGAGAGCAACAAATAATGCAAAGCCAGTGACACATTTTTAGGAACAGTATTTATGAACGAAATATACTCTCACATCTATTCAGAATCTGTTTCTCCCGTTGTTTTAGAGTGTATTAAGCTCAGGTCGACTTTTATTCATCTCTCTCACTGATCAATGAGTGATGGAAAGAAAATATGATGAGGAATTCATCGCAGAAATTTTTTCTCATATAGGAGGAATGAATGGACGCTACTAGTAATGAATCAGAAAACAGTAACCTAGGGACTGATAAATAGAAATTGATCTCTTCAATTATCAAAGAAAAAATGCAGCATTTATTATACTTGTTTTTTTTTAAAAACCATTCAGATGTGTCATGATGATTATTGTTTTCATGTCATCGTGGCACGTTCAAGTATAGTATTATTTTATGAATAAAATGAATCAATACAGAGGTGGAAAATTTGTAAATGTTCGTTCTATTTGCAACGAGAAATTTAAGATAATTGCTATTTCTCAACAACACTAAAAAGAGACAATCCATGCTTCAATTTGCAAATTTATTCTCTCATTAATTTGAACTACCATTGATATATGTTCACAAATTGTAATATGTTTCGTAGAAAACAGACTTGGAGATTTATACAATTTACGTTCGTCAACGTAGTCTAAAATGACATCCAATTCTATAAGGAACGCCGTAAAAAATATTTGAATATTGGAAGCTGCTAGTCTCGTAACCAGCTAGTGATGCTTTACGCTTGAATTATTAACTATCAGTGTATATACTCTAATGAAATATTAAGGTGCCTCGATGTAATAATACATGTAATCCTCTTCTGTCACCGTGATCCTACTTTAAATTACTGTATTTACTCAAACTTTATTTTTCGCAATGCGCTTTACTGATAATACTACAGCTCGTGGCTCAGTGATGAACACACGAATATTTCAATGGGTATAGTTATTCAAAGAAATTATTGCTGTTTTATTTTAGGATAAATTTCAACATTCTAGTTATAGTTAGTAATGGAGCATGTAGCACGCTGGTTGATTCTCGTAAAGGGACTTCGCTCAAGGATGCAATTCTGAAATGCCGCTTCTGCATGTTGCGCTTTAGCTCTAACTGAAATGAATTTAATTGAATTGTGATATTTCTTGGGATGAAAATTATTAGTTAGGATCTATAACACATAGTAGCCGGTTGTTTGGATTTGAGGGATATCTCAGTAGAAGTCCTGTTATTATAATTATCCTCGTTAAATAGTATGTTCAAACTAGTAATTATATTCCATTTTCCTAGTTCATTTTGCGACATGAGATCATCTATGACACCGACACAAAATTGCAGGCTTTTACCCTAAGAGTTGCTCAAGCTTCCAATATCGCAGAGTACCTCCGGTGCTCTACTTTTGCTGGGCTTCCGTTTGAGAACCGACTTTTTGGGAAATTTTCCATTCTAGTGAGGGTTCGGTTAATTGGATCCCTTTTGATAATGAGGCATGTGATCCGAATCAGTGTTAACAAGAAGAGTTTTGCAGATGTCGAAAATGTTCCTAATGACCCAAAGCTGGCAATCTTGGAGTCTTTCTCTTTTTGGGCCGCAGCCTTTGGTTGTCTGACAGATTGTTGACTATCTCTACGCTGATGACTGAGGTGATCTGGACTTGTTGACTTGCCTTGGACTTCCTCACACACAATTCCCGCCAACAAGAAACGGTAGTTGGCAGTCCAGTACTTCAAAATGTTTAATTTCAGGTCTTTGAGGGGCCCATAAAGTTACCATCATGTCACTGAAACAGGTAGGTACGAAATAACTTGAAATCATTCCTATTGTGGCGTTAATATTCGCCTAGTATGTCTTCTATCGCAAAATAATGTTGTCTTAACATTTGAATTCACAGGCTTCGTATGTACTTTGAGATCCACTTTGTTTTTATGGTGAATTCCTTAACTAATTAAATACTTCGAACTTGCAGTACATGTATTACATCATGAAACTCAGCAGTTGCTTAGTAATTACTAGTTGAAGTAATTACTTACTTACATAAAATAAACGTTATCAGTGAAATTGCTGAAAAATAAGTAAATTTTATCGTAGCAGTAGTTTCAAATGTAGAGCATTACAAAGTTATTAGTTCTATTTTACATTATCTAGATCCACACGTGAAAAATCACGGTTTTTACTAAATTTTCATTTTAATTTGCCAGTGGACGCGGGCTTTGCGAAAGAGTTTCCCCATTGATGGATGTGCCTTTGGTATCCGCAATACAATGCTTGCAATACATGTATACCCTACGAAATTTCCTCTTATATATATCCGTAAGAGCATCTATTATACAGGGTGGCCCATAAGTAAGGTACCTTTCTAAAACTATTTTCAAGAAAATCACAATTCCGAAAACAATAACTCAATTTCTAAAATCTTTGGCCTTATACTAAGTGGTAGCCAGGTTACTGGTCAAACTAATTTAAAACATTTCTTTTCGTATTATCAATTAAAAATATCGAAGCATCATGATGAATTTGAACAGAAAAAGGTCGAAAGAATATTTCTATTTGTAAAAATAAACATTGTGTATTCTGGATACCATAATCCAAGTGAAAGGGAATTGAATTGCCACAGAAAAATAATGCAATAGAATGATTTCTTGTATTTCTTAAGCTTTATCCTTGTTGCTATCAAAGCTTTCGATTAGAAGAGTGTAACAGACGGACGGACGCGGCTCTTTTTATAGTATAGATTGACCGATTGTTGTCGAAAGATCTGACGTATTTCGCAATTCTGAGCTATTCAAGTCCATTTGCTTGCTTACACACAGCACTTGGTTGCCAGGTGTGGTATCCATGCTACATACCGGGAGCGTATCGCTTAGCAAACCTCATTTCCTGCTCGTGTAGCAAAGCGAGGAAATCCAGCCTGCAGCGTCCAGTTCTGGTTCAAGTGACAACAACTAAGAGCCTTCAGAACATTGGTTCTCAACCTGGGGTTTGCAAACCCTAGAGGTTCACAGGAAGGTTTCCAGGGGTAATTGGATGGCTGACAAAAAGTAGTTTAAATCTTTAAAATCATTCGCTAATGTCGTTTGCAGTACCATTATAGATTGAGTTAATCAATATATCGCAATTTTATTTGGTGTCAGCTTACTGGGGGTTCGGGTTAATGAATTTATTACTCGAGGGGTACTTAACGGAAAAAGGTTGAGGACCTCTGCTGTAGAGGGACACTTTCGAACCTCAAACCCTAGAATCGACTCAAAAGCTCCTTTTCAAAAGAGAAGTCCCTATTATCGTAATTAAATCTATGACACGGTTGCAAATTTGATGTTACAATCACGCTTGCCTGTTCTCCACAATAGTTGCTACAAACTGAGGTTCTGTGAGACGAATTTCAATGAATAACTCGATAAGGTTTAGCACTAATAAATTCTGTGAAATAACATTTGGTCTATTGTTTCATTTCTAGAATATTTCTATCGGTAACATGTATGACTGAACGCTACAGAACAGAACGCATAACAATCCTTTTCTTTTATTAGGCTGGAAAATCTCCCAGTATGCATTGCCAATTAGTAATTTACAGGGACCGCAGCTGCTGCCGACTTCAGCTCCCGCCTACCTATCACCTCGCCGCCTCTGTCTTCAAAGTGATGCATTCTTAATAGACGTATCAATGAGTGCTTCATTTTGCCATCAGACATACGAGCACAAAGCTCAGCGTGAGCTCAAATCATTTTTACGAGTAATGTGGAGCACTGGTGCTCATTACTTGGCTCTGGCACAGCTGAGACGCTGTGCATCATCTCCCTTCAGCCTCATGCTTCTTCCTTCTTGCGCTCTTCTCTACCTTCCTACTCATCGCTGCAATTTTTATTGAATTACCTTCCCCTTATAAACGTCAATTGGTATGTTCCTTCTTATCTTTTGCTATCTACTTGTTATAATTCAGTGTTGTACTTTTTCAAGTTACTTTATTGTTATTTGAACGTTGTTTGTTATGTTCCTCTCTTCACGCTATACATACATTTACCCTCTCTGAATATACTTTTTGTTCTTATTATGTTTGTATTTCTTTCCTTTGTGAACCTTTCCTTGCATGTTTTTTCTGCCCATACTCTTTCTCTTCCTTGTTGTTCCTTATTTATTTGTTATGAAGTTGATTTTCTTCTACAAACGCCCTTTGTGATGTAACTTGATCCCTTAGAGCCTCACTTTACCTCTACTAGTTACTGCACTTCAATCTCTCCCCATTTTTTCACTTCCCATTTATCATTTGATGTTTCTAAATTTTCTTCCTTTTTAAGTGTAACTTAATCTTTTCCTGAGATATTACGATCAAAATCTTTTACATGATTACTCTCCTCCATCAGAATTTCTGAAAAATCAATGATTTTGAGCTATTTATTCCGATGTTCTGAAATTTTTCATTTTTCATTTGTCATATGAAAACCAATGCATTTTGGGATATTTTTCCATCCTACATACACATCTCTTACCTTTCAGTTCCTTAGATTTTGACTCTTAAATCAATTAATGTGCTTTTGCTTCGGTTCCTTCTATTTTTTTTAGTTTATTCCAATTCTCGTCTCATGCATTTAAATTTAATAAACACGACTAGAACAATCATCGCGGCATTAAAAGGAACAATCAATCCATTGGTCACCTTTGATTTTGATGTGCGACATGGGATTTCAATAGTGAGAAATGGGAAACAAAAATGATTAAAGAAATCGAAAGAATAAAGAGTAGAAATATATACACGTGTTTTTAACAATTAGTTAAGACACACGGAAAGTGTGTATTCATCTACGATTTACATTGACCGTCAAGTAATTTTCTTCCACTGCTCTCGAGTTCATATCATCCCTTGTCATTGTTCTTTTGACTTTTCTAAGCCTTTTTCAGTTTCCATTTCTCTCTATTGGAGTCTGATGTCGCATGTAAAAATCAAAGGTGACCAATGAATTGTTTATCTCTGGTAGAGCAACAATAATTATTCCAGTAGGGTTCAGTTCTGATTTAATTTCTCAGTATTTTCCTTAGTTCTGAGAATTTTCTTAGGCAGCTTATTCCACTTCCTATGACTTTTGATCATTATTTGTTGTTTATTGCATTAAAAATAAATGCAACACAATCATTCTTCTTATCTCCACCTCTACTTACAGCAAGTAGTTTCTTTAATTGCAGTTTTATTTTCACCGTCTCGATACTAAGTTCTTGTATTTCCTCTCTTTTTGGTGAAACGAATTGGGAATGAAAAATACACAACTCCCTCTTTACAATTCTCCAAGTTACCAGCACTTTGGACAAGTTTTTCTCGAACCTGATACCTCTCTGAATGTATTTTTTTCCGGAGTTCAGTTCACCCACCTTTTCCTTTGCTTCAGTCCTGATACTCAGAGATAAAAAACTCATAATACACACATTTTGTGGTCCCGTCATTGTTTGGTGCTAGCGACCCTTGTTCAGGTAATGCTGTCGAACAGGTGGGTTGTCAGGGTCGTTGTTACGAGGTTTTTTAAGACCTCGACCACCAGCTCGCCGATTTGGATTTTCTTGAGTTTTTACACGCTTTGGTTCTTCAAGTCCCTGAAGAGACTCCATAGAAGAAAATGTTCCGCAACATTGGGCTTATTATTTCAGTTCTTGATAATTCGACGGAATTAACAAACTTTTTAGCACTATAGTTACGCAAAGTTGGGACTTAAGTGAATTTTCTTCCCTGTTTATTCAGGCGGTTAGTATTGTAAGACACACTTTGAAGATCTCCAGAAACTGATCTCTCTTATAATATAAGTTTTTTGAGTTATTTGAGCTACATTGAGCGTTTAAGTACATACATTTAGATACATCTGAATGTTGTCATGTACGTGCCATACAGTATGTAAATAATATGAAACATGTTTGGTCGACAACAAATGTATTTAAGGGCTGACCCTCTCGTCAGTACTCATTCAGTGGAATATAATGTAATGCCAGTAGACAGCTTGTTCACGACAAAATAATGGAAAAGTAAAGGCAGATTTCAAACATACTTTTAATTATTGATTCAATGAAACACCTCTTTTTGCCCAGTTATTTTCTCCTTTCTTGTCACCATGATGAAAAATGCCGTTATCGCGCTCGTTATCGGCAGGCAGTCGTGGATCTGTTAAGGGGAACTGACCAGTCGCCCGTTAGCGTTCTATAATATGATGGATGATCAGCCTCACTGCGTTTCTGCAGCCACAAAATTACCCAATTGTCGTGTGTGTGTACTGCATGCATAACCTCGTACTCTTCCCTGGCTCGTGCGACTCGAAAATCTACGTTTTAAATTTCTGAGCTCTACATCGTTTCTGTAAAGTGAAAAAAATTTGAAGCGGAACGGCAAAATTTATGCGTGTCTCGCTGCATGCCAGTAAACATTATGCGGCGTTATCCAGTACACAATACTCGTAACCAGGTTTTTAATTACCCTGGGTTAACCTGGTTTAAATCTTTACGTTAACTAGGTGAATTTTCAAACATGCACAGTTTTTTTGCTTATTCTTGTATCGACTTTCCGATATCAGCAGGTTTGGCTTTTAAATCATCGTACGTCCATCGGGCTCTGCAGGTTCTGTTACTCGCTATGACGTGACCAATTGCAGTCGAGCACAACCAACGATTCACCCAATATACACTGCGATCGAACGCGTTGTGTAGTTAAGTATGTTTACTCCAAAGTATGGGCGATCCCGTGAAGTTTTAAGCTCATTCGTTCTCTTGATCATCACTTGCTCAAGAATTGTTTGCTGTACATCACGATCGGGCACGTTGCAGTTACTCACATAAACCCCTACCTTTAGTCGACCTAGCGAAGTTGTAAGCTCATTCGTTTACTTGATCGTCGCATTTTCACGAACAACTCTCTCTCCAGGACAATTTAATGCGGTGTTCGACCGCCGGCTGAAGCGCTGCTCCCGTCCCAAAAAAGGGCGCTTTTGCAAGTTATTCGTCTGCTTGATCGGATTTGCTGAGATTGGCGAGCTAGCTGAGTCAGCAGCCGTGTTGGATGCATAGCGCTCTCAAGCTTTATGATAAAAACGACATCAGAAAAGAGGCAGTCGAAAACTCGAAGATTTGTCTCTGTTGAAGTCTTGCCGATGTTCCAAAACGGTTCTTAACCTTGTACCTCTCATACACGGATGCAAGCATTTGCTTAGTCTATTGCGTTTGCCGTGTGACAACCGACAGAGCATTTGCTATTTACCTGTTTTGCGAATGAATTAGCGTGATGTTTTCAAGTCCGCTCTGCCATGCCAGCAATTCAGGAGCCGCGTATTTTTACCACTCGCTCTCCAATCCTGTGACCTCATAGGCATTAGGAACCGAGGCTTGAACGCCGTGTCCGTTTGTTCTTTTGTCAGAGCAGCATTGCAAAGGATCAAGGACATAAATATGAATTTAGGCAGAAAACAAGGCCAGGCTTTGCGTTCGAACATTTGTGTAGAGTCAAACATGATACCAAAGCTTGCTTTTGTTTGAGGTCTGAGCAGAAGGATGTTAGAGGAGGACAGGGGAAGAAGGTTGAGGTGATGCCTGAGATAGAGGGAATCATATTCAAAATAAACTTAAAGTGGCGGTATTTACATTATGTTTATCAACTACTGTTGGAGAAGAGGGAAGAGTGTGACTGCTGTCCGTCAAGGCTGTTTGCCACGCAGTCATTTTAATAAATTATTTCGAAAGCAGCAGATTGGGAAAGTATAATCCGTTTATGCAATCATTAAAAGTACAAATTTTTCATTTGCACGCTAAAACATAACCCGTTTCTAACGATAGAAGTATATTATATTGATCCATTAAGCGATCATTTCTCTCCAAAGTGGAATCTTTTAAAGCATCACAATGTACGGAAAACATAAGGAAAAATTTCATTTCTATAGTGCATGTGAACCTAAGAAGGATAAAAGTTAAATAGAAATGGATGTTCTGAATAGTCATGCAGAATTATTAGCCAGCAATTTCGTTCGCAAGAAAATGTAAAGTGCTTTTGTACAGTTTGATTCCCATCGTATATTCATGAATTTCCTCATCATATCATAAATAAAATATTTTCCGCACATTTTTATTGCCTACATATTAAGCTACTGTGAGGTGAATCCCTTATACGAAAAGTCTATATTTGTTGGTGAATTCATTAGTGTCCTTTTTTATTTCATATTAAATATCTCGTCGGCTATGATTAAGAACCCATTTTTAATAGCTTGTAATATTTGCATATTGAATATCCTTTCCTGCAATAAAATGAAGCCAACCGACAGTTTCTTGCATTATCACAGCTTTCGCTCTTTATCCCCATAGCGCAAAATTAGAAGTGTTAATCATGGCGTTTCCGTTGAAAAAACGCATAATTACATGTAGAATAGAATAAGGCAATAGGAACGAGCCGTTTGGCCCATTCTTGGTTCAATACCGAAGTCCCATGCCGTCCCATGCCGAAGTCCCATGCCGTCCCATGCCGAGCTTCATATATGCCCAGCTGACTATAGGCTTGCATTTTGATTTAGATTTAGATTTATTCCCTTGCTTCTTATGTAAAGTTCTACATTAAAGCACGAACATTATTGGTTCCGTCAATTATTCCTTCGGTTTTTGGTGGCTCTCATATCTCTCTCTCGAAGTGTCTGTTCTCTAAGAGGTCGACGGCTAAATTCAAAAGTTGTTCTCTCGTACGAACCCATCATAAGACATTCATTTGAACCTATTTAGCACTTCCATTAATAAATAAATACGATAATTCACTTTTCCGTCGAACAAAACTAATTTGAAATTGATTAAATAACCTTGAAATTAAACATTTGGTGTTGTGAGCAGTCAAATTCTTCCCCTGTTAACCCCAGAATTAAAAGCGTTGTTTACAACGAATTAAGTCGACCTTAAAAGTATTAATTGTTCAGGTGACCTCTTCTTAAGCGTTGCGTATATAAATGTTACTGCTGTGGATCAATAATTACGAACACACTTTAATTTCGGCATTAAATATTATATTAAGATATAACTTTGTGTTGAATTCTAATGAGAAACGTTTTCGAGCCTATTATGTATTTTACATATGAATAAGAAACATTTGGATCTGTGGGTCAGCATTTACAAATAAGCTAATATAATCCGGTGTCTAGAGTCGAGAAGCTTCGGCATGAGCCAGCGTAAATCTTTTTTAGTCTTTTTCTAATTCTAGTATAAACTGCCGTTTTTGTGATAGACTTTCATGGTTAAATTCCCAAACAATGTGCATGCCTAAATAAACGTAACTGTAATTCTCCTAAACAACCAGTGTAAGTTGCTGACGTTAATCTTTAGTTTTTTTTCACAATTCTGTAGTCTGGAAGCGAGAACCCACAATCACAACTATGCAGAAACATTTCGACCAGCCATCATCTTAAGTGCTTCTGCGAGTGCATCCGGCCTGCCAAGAAGCTCCTAAGTTATAGCCAGTACGGACAGGGTGTTCATTGGTTGGAAACTCCATCCTGTTGGATAGAAACTTCATCCTATTGGTTAGAAATTCCATCCTGTTGGATAGAAACTTCATCCTATTGGTTAGAAATTCCATCCTGTTGGATAGAAACTTCAACCTATTGGTTAGAAATTCCATCCCACCGGTTGACAACACCATTCCGTTGTTGAAATATTCTTCCCATTGTTGGAAACTCCACCCTACTGGTTGGTATAATAATACCTTTTATTCGTTGGACAATCTATTCTATTTGTTGAAAACTCCATTCTACTGGTTGGAAACTCCATCCTACTGGTTGGAAACTCCATCGTACTCCTTAAAAACGCTATCCTAGTTTTGAAAAATTCATCTCGTTGACTGGAAACTCCATCCTGATGGTTGGAAACTCTCTTCTATTGATTGGAAACTCCTCCTAAGAGCATTTAGGTGGCATTATTTAATCAAAACATTTTGCTAAAGGGAAGGAAGAAGTTACTGCACTGGTCATTCATATTTTCCCCAACATTATCACTTTTTCAGATTGATAATTTCCTGCATATTCTGAAAACTTGGTAAACCAAATATTTTTAGTTACAATCAAAAAAGGTTTTTATCCGAAGTTAATATGTAACTTAATGAATACGGCACCATTGAAGTGAATGTTTCTAAAAAACTAAAATGTAAATAAATGCAGAAGAAGAACATCCATCAACTTCTGAAGTGAACAGACAACCAGAAATAACAGTACTTTGTCAACGGATAGAACTAGCATTTACCGGAAATCTGTGATGGACTAACAAAAACCTTAGAGTGAAAGACAAAAATTTTAAAAAAGCACTAGGAACAAAAAGAGAAAGCTTCGATCAAGAAGAATCATCGTCAACTTAAAGAAAGAGTTGACACCCTGTTAGAGCCATCATTGCTTGAAGAGAAGGCACGCGTTAGTTGGGTGGGCCGTGAATGTAAAGCCTCAACAAGTGTGGCATGAAAGCAAGCAGGGAGGATGGAAGTGCTGATCATTAGAAGCTAAGCGGACACGGCTCAGAGGCGCGCTGAGAGCGGCCGAGCTCCCCGGGCGATCGTTTGAAATGATGAGTCGAGTTGCGTCAAAGGCGCCGTTCGTTTGAAGTGCGCGGAGCTGCTAGCTCGCTTAACAAAGCTTCCAAACAATGATCCTTGCTCGGAGAAAAGCTATAAAAAGACTGGGGCACCGCGGCCACTAGCAGCTGGAGTCCGCATGAGGGAGGCAGCGTCCATCCACCGACTAGAGGTGGTGGGAGCTCTGTTACATAGTAGAGGGAGGAGCTCTATTGCTGGAAACGGAAGCTCTGTTTCTGGTAAGGGGAGGTCTATTACTGTTGAGAGGAGGTCTATTGCTGTTGAGGGGAGGTCTATTGCTGTTGAGGGGAGCTTTGTTTCTAGGGAAAGAACCTCTGTTGGTGTTGAGGAGAGCTCTGTTAGTTGAGGGAGGAACTTGTTGGGGGAGAGGGGAGCTATGTTGCTAGCGAGAAGGTGGCTTTGTTGATGGAACCAAGAGCTCTGTTGGTAATGGGAGTAGCTCTGTTAGAGATAAGAGGAGCTCTGTTGTTGATGAAAAAGGCTTTTCTGATGACGATCCGAGTTTTTTTTTATCATGAGGGAAGCTCTGGTGTTGGTGTATAGTAACGATGATGTTGGCTACGTATGAAAGGTGTGGTGTAAGCGGGACATAATGTGTTACTGGTTTAATTACATGCTAGTGATATACAATTTATTGCTTGTGAGTTGTACTACAATGGAAGAAGTTCCATGGAAGTCATAATAGGTGTCTCGCTGGTGAAGAGCACAGCTTTTTCTCTGCAGTGCTATGGCAACTGCAGAAGAGGCCGGTGATCAGCACCCAGAAGGGGCGGAATGCCGTTACCAATGTTGAGCAAAATTCGCATGCGCTGACATCTGCTTATTCTCGCTAGAAATTTAACGTCGGTTTCCGGTGCCGGGTGTGCGCCTGAAAAGAACAACAAAGGCTGTCCCAATGTTTATTTGCGTACTTTAACTATGCCTTTTTTATTTCAAGACTTTTAAGTCGCTCTGTATTCCCCTACATACTAGGTCTGAGTTTAGGAAAAAATGCATAGACAATGAGTAGTCTTAGAGTGGTTTGGCGTGATTAAATAAAGTTTGGTGTTGAAACTTACACGACTAAGGACTTTGAAGTAAGTTGTGTGAATTATGCACAGTTGAGGGGATTTAGCGCATGAAGGTCAATTCTGGAATTTAAATGCAGGTAGACTAATTCAGTGAAGAAGTCCAATGCTGTACGGCCTGCATTTTAAAATGCATGAAAGTTGTTGACATTATTTCAGAGAAAGAGGCTAAGATTTATGTGCGATTTTCCATGCCCCTTAATCTGTGTGATTACTCATTCAATGAAAAATGGAATCTATACTTACTGAGTCTTAATTTTTTACTGTGTTCTGTACATGACTCACGTGCACAAACGTGAAAATTCAGGCTTTAAAAACCTAAAATTTCTAACATTTTGGCCCATTTAATTCTAGTTATTTACCCTCAAACACAGACCATGCCAAATATTTTTTATAGACACCTTAATTGTGTCTATAATATTATAAATTCATTGTTTTCAGTTTCTAATTGTACCTGTCATAACTTCAGCTATCCGTAAATCCTACTCTCATTCAAGTGCGTATTTTTTAAGTTTGATTTTGCTACTCCGAACATAAAAGTTCGTGTACTGATGCGTGCACAGCAACCCAATAATAAGAGACAAACCTCTGATAAAAGCTCGCTTGCCATTGAACTCGTGCTTAAAAAATTATGTTCATTGATGCGTGTTAATAGCTTCTTAACTAACGCTTACGAGAGAATTGGGGCAACAAATGAAAGTGTTTGTATTTCAGAAGGGAGACCGAAGGAAATTCTGTGATCGTCGTGCACGTTGGAATGTTTGCTTTCATTGTTTATTGTGTCTTTGAAAGGAACAACAAATTCAGAAAAGAAGGAATGCTAGTCTTTCAAGCTTTTCCCCTGACTGCAAAATTTTATGGCTCACAAGAAACACAGCGGCAACATTCTCTTGAACGTCCTAAATATTCAAACTCATTCTTTTTACGGCGTCCGGTGTGTGCTGGATGCCTGCAGTAGTTGAATATTTTTTATTTCTATTGACATTACTATGCACAAGCGTGCTACATCAGGTGGAAAATTATTTGATGTGTTTGTGGTCTCTTTATATCATAGTGTAGGAAAGAGTATTTTACTTAAAAAAAACAGCAAAAACTGGGGTTTTTTAAACACATTCAATCCATTATCTTTGTGAAGCAACAATACTTTGTGTTATCGTGATTTTACTTCATGATTTTCTTAATGAATTTACAATTTTGATGCTATCACAAAATGCTTGATATCAATGAAAATTTCTATAAAAATAGTCAGAACATTTATTATAAACATGGTCCTTTACTGTTACTGGTTATACGCGAACCTCTCTTATTAATCACGCGATATGAGTGCTAGTGTAGCCTTTGACTAGACAGCACATTTCTTTCAGAACACCTCAGAATGTAGCGACGCTACTCCCAAGGTTTTTGGTCTGGTGCGGTTGAGAAATTTGGTCAACGAGCCATCGAAGAGACAAGAAGTGACCTCGTGAGGAGCGTTACCAGAGATAAGCGCTCGCGATTGTGTGCCGCGCGCGAGTTATGGAGTGCGGCAGAGGCTCGGAACGGCTGTGAGATGCGCGCATTTGTGCGTGATGCATCTCAGTGGGTGGTGGGGGAGATAATTGTTGCGCCTCTGCATCACTTGACAGCCTCCTACCTCTATCAGCCTTGCACTGCCCTTTTCTCTATCTTGCAGACCATAGTTACTCCCTCTGTCTACAGGCTGCTGTTATAAGCCTCTGTCTTGCAGACCATTACTATTTCCTCTGTCTACAAACCCCTCTACAAGCCTATGTCTTGCAGACCACTGCTATTTTCTCTCTTGCAGACCGCTGTTACAAGCCTCTGTCTTGCAGACTACTGCTCTGCACTCCTATGCAAAGCTGATGCTGCTCAATCTGCCTTCCATTGCAAATAGAGTTTGCGATGGTAATCAAAGTGTAGGCTTATTACCGCGCGCTTCCTAACAGAAAACTGAATAGAGATACCAATATCGTGGATTTAGTCACAGGAATAAAGTAAACAATTTAAATATACACTCTGCTGTATCCCAATTCAAGTTCTGCTTGTATATGTAATAGGCCACTACGAGGATAGTGCTTCAATGTAAAAATAATAATTTGATTTCATTTTCTTGGGCATTCATTGCAATATTTGTACCATGAACGTACTCCAATATAAAAGTATGGTAAGATAAACCCATCAATAAAAATTCTGAAAGATAATTCTATGCAATTTGATGATTGAAAAAGCGATATTTATGTATTCGTATGCGCTGGTAATAATCATATTCCATTAGATGCCCATTATGTGAGACCATTCCACCAAATTGATGAAGTGATAGAGGATCGTTTCGTTTGTTTCCAAAGCCCCTGCGGGCCAAGGAACGATCCCACTATTTCTGACCAAAGCAGCGCTCGGGGACTGCAGGACTCATCTCAGCGAAACACTCGCCGGACTCATTACAGAGAAATACGCGCCTGGCCCTTGCCGGCAACGAGAGAACGAAGGAAAATCTTTGCGCCTCTCATCAAGAAACATGCTCTCGAGCTTGACTGACGTTCACAGCTCCTCACGGCCGCTCAAAAATCCCGAACAAAAGATCGCTGTCGAGGCTTTCTTAACTTCTTCGAGCACTCGAGCAAATTCCAGAAGCGGTGGCCAATTTGGCGGAAAGGAAGAGTTTGCCGGCAATAAATGCTATTAGCATAGAGAAATGAGGCAGCCGCTCCTGCTACTTCCAAGGCGTTGTTCTGTCGTCGTAAACATACGAGTATCAAAAGAGTGATGCTTTCTGTTACGCCAGTCTGCATCTGCATCGTGCTGCAGCAGCAAAATATGTGGCAAAACGCACACCGAAAAGTATGTTTGCCGCTCGTGTGAACCTGTTTGGTGTATAAACTTTTGATGTGAAGCCGTAATGTATTCTTTTGCACCGCTGAAGTTCAAGGACGGGTGGAAACATATGGTAGCATCAATAACTTACCCTGGCAGGCCCCTCGATGTAACGTAGCCGATGGACCGTTTGTTCAGAGTGCAAATTCGTTCCAGACCACTTTTTAAATGCATGATATTCTCTAAACACACGCTGACCAGGCTAGGCTTGTATTATTCTTGATGTAATGATTCAAAGTAGTTTGATGCCTCTCTGGTCAGCACTGTGTAATATCTTGAATATTTCTCAGATAGTTATTCCGGTGAGAAGTACGGAAACCATGATGATAGTATCTATAAACAATTATACTGAATCAGTGTTATGTTATGTGTAGTATGTTAAACTGTGTTTGATTCACAACACAGCTTTGAAGAGTGCATCGGGAATGTTTGTCAGATTTTTCTGATTAAAGGTTTGTAAATTCTAGCGAAAATTTCACACGTTTTTATGTGTAAATCAAAAATCATTCCCGGGAATTCGAAATGAATATCAAATGATGATTTTATTATTGAAAAGTTGTGACAGTATACAGTATTTGCTCTAATATCACCTATTTTATCCAACTGCCTTGAGTTCTCACAAAAATTTAAAAACTCTGATTGCCATTTTTTATTTCACTTATGGAACTTTACGGAGCATTTAACTACTTCGCTTGCGTTTTTCTCTTCCGACATTTTGGGTATATATTCAAAGATATTTAGGTCTCCGTATGTATCATAAGTTCTATGTAACAGTGCAGGTAATGCTTTGTAATGACAGAATAAAATGATTTACGCAAAAGACTTAGTTATGAAACATTGGTAGTAAATACCGTAGGTTACTGTACCTTTCTCGCTATGGTCCATGTTTATGTTCAGCTAACAGGTGTTTACATATATATTCTAGTTAACTTCCTAAAAAACAATTTTGAAGGAACGTTCATTGGAAATTCTTGTGATTTTTATTCATACGCACATGTACAGTTTTGGAATATTAAGGAGTTTTCGTTTCTCTATTGAAACTTTTAAACAAGAACAAGCTCTCGCACTTGAGCGTGATGTTTTACACTGCTGCGGCAGAAGAAAAATCGGAACAAAAGCTGTGTAAAGATATCAGAAGCAGGAATTTAAGCTTGTTTTGCTAACAGATTGTGTACACAGCGCTGCGGTCACACAATAACTAACAGTTGAGTGTAGCGAGAGACCATTTCTAATTAAATTAATAGCGAAAATGGAATCGCACTTTTACGGAGGCTGTGCTGGAAAACAGATTATGCGCCTAATTTCGAAGAATTTTCTGAGGAATGAGAGCCTACAATCTAAAGTTAAAGATCACGGATGAAAATTAAATTTGCTTGCTTCTTTGAATTGAATTTTAGTCGTTTATTAATTTTTAGAGTGCAAAAATATATCATTTTCAAAGTGCAAAATTATTTTTTTTAAAGCGACGTGTGTTTCTTTAGTAAGCTTGTTATAAATAAACTTTAATGAAAAGTCTAAATAAACTCATTAGTTACCATTTTGTACACAAGACCGAGTTAATAGTTTCAGTTACCTGTTCAAGTTTATAAATGATTCTTATATAAATATATTATATATGTATCTCCTCAGAGATGTATTATTAACTCAACTTACCCATTAAAGCAACTTTTTAACTTTAGAATAGAATAGAATAAGGCAATAGGAACGAGCCGTTTGGCCCATTCTTGGTTCAATACCGAAGTCCCATGCCTTGATGTTTCGGTGCTCTAGACCCCGTGTATCTGTGTCACAAATATTAGTAATTTAGCATGAACACCTGTAATAAACAAAATTTTATTTGAAACATGAGATAAATAACACTAAACTATGCCCTTGAGCGAGACTGTCGTAAAATTGTTTCATGTTTTAAAGATGTCGGAAAGAGAACGACTAAGGTGTTGTACTGTTAGTATTAACACTGCGTAATCGTATTGTATAATACTGTGAGTAATAACACTGCGTAGTCATACAATATTACTCTGTATGACTCACACTGCGTAGTCATACAATATTATACTGTGAGTACTAACATTGCGTAGTGCAAACACAGTCTCAGCAATTCTTATTTCCAGCGTAACGTGTGGAATAATTTTAAACTTAGACTGTTTAAAAAGTCAGTTTGGGTTTATGCTTGGAAACCGACAGGCCTACGATAAACTATGCCCGTATTAACCGGTAGAAATAAAATTTTTGAAACATATATGTATGTACTTAAGTTCTTTAGGCACGATTGAGTATTGGAGACATAAAGTTCGTTTCTTGTGTTTTCATCATCTCAAGTATTCCGGCCAAGCAAGAATTTCTGAGGTGATATGAGGTCAGCTGGTAGCAGATCGACTAAGAGGTCAATACAAACCTGTCATATGATGTGCAAAGAAATGTTTTTTTTTTAAGTTAAGCCTTGAAGTTGTGCAAGAAAATACATTTCTTTTTCTTTATTTGAATGTTTGTCTTCGTCTAAGGCTGGAAATGTATGGCTGGAATAGAATGCTCTTGCAACTTGCAAAATAGACTTTATGTTAAGGGACTATGATTGCACATTTGTACAGGCAAAATCAGGTATCAGGTGATCAGTAGCGAGGGGCCCATTGCTGCATCGAATGATTTATTGAGACAAACACGATAGAGTTTGTAGACGCGAAGAATGTGTTGCAGAATCTCTTATTTTAGCACTAGCATCTCATACATGTCATCCTAGATCTACGAGATGAACCTTGGCATTATCGTCTAAGAATCCAGTTGGATCACATTGTGAGAGTATATTTGCACCCTCTGATCTACTTCTGAACTGCGAAGTTGTGCGTAGTAGCTGTCGAAGGTAGTGTTGTGGTCGAATTTGAAGTTAACCTCATGATTTGCATTGAAACTAAAAGAATTCTACTATAAAGGTTGTATCCGTGTGCTTTTCTGAATAAAAGAGGAAGGTAATCGGAAATGATTGTGATCATTTTAATTTCTAAGACTATACTATAACCAAACAATACTTAATTCTAGAACTTTAAAAAACTAAGCTCTCAGTACAACGTAATAAGTAAATGCACGGAAAGAATTCTCAATACGAACTCATCATACGTTGTCGTGCTAATATGAGCCTTTGTAACGTAAACCGTATTCTACAGTGTAAACTGATATTCGTCTGAACTAATCGTATTATGCAGAGTTTGAATAAAAAATATGTGTAATACAATATGTGAACGACATAACGATATATCGACGTTTACCAAAATCTTTTGTGCTAATAAAAGTGTACTGACAACAGTTTACAAAGGTCAATTGAAGTTGATGTTGATGGACCAATCGAAACTGGCTTTCGGGAACACATATCAGTAACCAGGGACCGACAAAAAATTCTGGCTGTGAACCGCTTACATGAGGAAAGTGCCTGCAAAGAGCATTAACTGTGGCCCCATCCAGTTGATTTACCTGTAGCAGAATTTACTATCCGGCGACTCAGTGGCATTGTTGCTCTGACCTACGAAATGCAGCTTTTCAGAGCTGATTTTGCTCATCAACTCTTCTGTATTCTAAGGTGGACACCGTCAATCATAGGTATTCATTAGTTTAAAAAAAGCATAATGACCGACTATAAATTCAGCAGATGACAAATTACCTCATTCAGAACTGAGCTCTCATCTGTCTGCAGTAGCAGAGGGGATAAAAAGCCTTAAAATAAGCGTTCTAACTCTAAACTTGTACAGCGGAGCTTAGCAATTTTACATGTACTAAAATGTTTATGATGTTTAGTCCAATTTCATTTTACATGAAGAAATTTCTTTAATCTCAGATTCAACTAACTTGAACACGTGAAATAATATTAGGAAACTTTATTTTTATATAAAAACTTCTGCAAAATCTGATGTTATACCGCTGGCTAAATAGAAATAGTTATGTTTAGCACGTTTGTGGTTATCAATTGTTTTCTTTCGCTAACGCTTTCATTTAGAGCAGTGGTTCCCAACCTGTGGTACGCGTACCACTAGTGGTACGCGAGGGCCTTCCAGGTGGTACGCGAACACTTTCGGGGTTATGAACAAATTTTATCTTGTTATTTTTTACTTTACAGAAATGTTTACTGCCTAACACAGCAGATAAAGCCCTCGCTTTGAGTTGTTGTTTTCTTAGTTGATTTGCGTGTTCTACTTGTACAATTTTTTTAAAAAAGTGTTATCTGATCGAATTTAGTTTCTCTGGAACCAGGTGGTACGCAGCGACTGTACGGGACCTCCAAGTGGTACTTGATCACAAAAAGGTTGGGAACCACTGATTTAGAGCAAACTCTTTGAGTATTATTATGGCAGTTCATGTTTATTGATATAAAGGAAATAATTTAGTCCACGTCTTGTTAAATCATGCAAAGCCGTGCATCATTCATGCCCCCTCTAACAATTTTAAAATTTTGGACATGGTGTATCAAATGATTGTCATATTTCCCAACGTTTCAAAAATTGAGAAACTAGCATTAATGATATGACCAAAATTTGCCTCTACTGCTGGTTTTGGTAATTTTATTAACTACTGATTATTTAATGTGTTTTACCATTTCTGGTACTGACTTCATCAGCAGTCAATTAAGACTTGATATTCAAAACCTTAACGGTTGACGTTCAGTGTGAATATTTAATTTAAATAGTAAATTCTGACGTTAGAATAGTAAATTCTGACGTTAGAATAGTAAATTATGTCAGGCCAATTCTTACTGTTAACTTGTTTTCATTCTTATTCGAAAAGTAACAAATATGAACGTCAGCCAATGATAATGAGTATTCTCATATGAATGGTACGATAACTTTGACATAAGCGTGCACAGCGGTGGAGGTTGTCTCATTACGATGCACGAGCTTGTTGATGCTTCATGGTCAGCTACATTGCAACTGCCTTGCTGTTGTTCTTGGGTGTTCAGCTTCAATGTTCAGCTTCAATGTTCAGCTTCAATGTTCAGCTTCAGTGTTCAGCTTCAGTGTACAGCATTTGATTTGTGCAGTGAACTGGTGTAGCAATTTATCGAAGACTCAACTTCAATTTATCGAAGACCTCAACGCAGAAACGATGATTTGCCACGATGGATTTTCCATGGGTTAATTTGAAAAATCGTCTGGTTGTTGAAGTATTATGCACGGAGAAGAAAGCGTGAGACCATTCTCTGTTAAAACTGGCGCAATATTGAGCACTGGCGTGATGTAGTACTGCTGAAGAGACGTGCGTTTAAGTGCAGCAGTTCATTCGTCGCGTGCTGCCCAACTGAGGAATTTGTTAAGGCTGTAAAAAAAACTTGAATCTGCAACGAGAAACAGATGAGACGAAATTAAGCAAGAAAATTGGGGCTAATAAACTTGCAAGTGTGTTGACCATGCTGAAACGAACTTTCTTGTTTATTCGAACTATGATATATTGAGGTAAAGACTCCTAAAGACGGCGCGCAATTTTGGTTTGACGCTTTGTAACTGAAATGTTACTTTATGCTAATTTCCTTTTTTGACTACAATTTAATTCAAATGTCATTATGCTTACTGTCAGTGTAAATACTATTGCAAAGAAAAATACCGCTGTCTGTATACAAAAATTATTTAGAGTCTAAAGAAGTATCGTACATCACACAAGTATAAATACTCCTCTTGATCAAGTAAAATGTATTAGCCTGTTTCCACTTGAGTGTGGTGTCATGTTCTCCTTGAAGGCAAGTGGATATCAGGGAGCATCATTGATGCGTTAAGTTCCCTTTTGTGCTGATGTGGCGTATGTCGTTCCCGTCTAACATCGCCAGACTGCACCCCGGCTACAGTATCTTGCAGCTCATTTATTCAAGGGGTTAGTAAAAACAGCACTTGTTTACCTCTTCATTAACTTAGATCATAGGCCAGCAATGCGAATAAAAATGTAATCAAGCCATAGATCATTTAATTTACTCGGGTAGTTACAATTTCAAAGTATGGCGACATCATGAGATGAAGTGACGAAGGCAGCAGTCAAAGATAGAGAACAACGAATATTGTGTCTGAGATGCCAGCTTTTGCCGTACTATACTTGTTGGGACATGCAAGAGGTATGATCGCTTTGACCAGCGTTTCTCAAAGTGGTCCGTACCGCTCCCCTGGGGGAGTTGAGGAAATGCAAGGGGGCGGTAGGAGGGTACGCCTTGAATGGGGGGCGTATATTACTGTATAATATACAGTAATATAATCATAAGGGGCGGTGGAAAATCAAATAGTGTCCTAAGGGGGGATGATTGGAAAAACTTTGAGAAACACTGGCTTAAACGAATTAAGACACCACATTGTGGAGCATGCAGAGTCAGTTTACTTGTTTGGGTTACCGAACTGCTCGTTTTCTTGGTTGTCCTTTATATTCCAGCAGATGAAGGCACAAGTGTTTCATGCGGACCAATTATTCGCAGCGATTAATTCAAAATTGTAGCTGATTTTGACCCAGGTTTTCTGGAATCTTGTGTTTATGAATAAAAACCTCTTGATAAAAATTGTAGCGCATAACCTATGAACTAATTAATCATAAACGTTCTGTACTGGTTTCCTTCTGTTGTTTGGTAGTGAAGGATATTTTCAGTGATCTGATTTGTATGAATTGTTTTTCCTATTTCCAGATAGCTTGTTGGAAATAAACCAAAGCTCGAAAAATTCAAAGTTTATCTTTAAAGAATATTTCTTCTCAATCACTTGCATCGTTACCATGGCTGCAAAAAAGAATATACACGTTTCTCATTATTTCACTCTGCTATTCACTCCATGGAACCAATTAGCGGCATAGTTTCAAAGGTGAATTGTACGAATATACTGGAACTCAAACAAAGTAAAATTTTACGTTAGAAGGTACGCCTACGACCCTTGACCAACGAAATTGACTGTGGAACTATTAAATTTCCAGTGCGACCATACTCTTTTGTGAACTCCTACAGGGATAGGAATTTTTTATTGAACTGAGTTATCAAATTCTTCTGAGTTTAGCACAGAACTTAATGAGGGTACGACGCCGGAAGAATGAAGTAAAGCATAATTGCCGTGATGCAGTAGCTCCTAAATTTTCGTCAAATAAGTAAAAATTACGTCCGACTGAAGAAGAAAGAAAGAAAGTGATAGTACGCCACTGGATCCATATATGTTAATTACGTAAAAATTGAAATAAACACGATTGACCAAATCAGAAAAAACATTAGCAAAAGAAAAAGGTATGGGATATTTTTATGTACTTATTAAACGTAATTTTGATCAATATTTAGTATTGGATGAAAATATTTCGAGTATGCTCGGACATCCCTATCATCTCTCTTCAATGCATGTATGTGACGAATTCCTGCAATACCAAGGAATGAACGATATTTAACTAGGAATTAAGCTCGTATTTTGAAGAGGAACACATTCATTTCCAAGCACTTGTAGAAAACACACGTAAATGAGGTGGATCTCACCTTTCCCTTAAACAACTTTGACAAGATTTTAACAACTGGGCAGCGGCTAGTTATCGTTACCAAATATATTTAATGAGAATATCATAGCAGCTTTCATGGACGATATTATTTGGTTTGTGCTGTAATTGGCTCAGTTGTCCCGCTGTTTTACTCTCCAAACGCAGATGTGTCAAACCACTTAAAGAAGTAGTAACACTAGTAACAAACTAAAGATGTAGCCGACATGTTAAAATTTAATTCCAGCGAGTACTGGTTTTATGACACTTTTCACCGAATTTAGATTAGAATTCTCGTCTGTTGTAGTTAACTTCAGTTTACTCTGACCTCAAAATAAGATTTTTTCTAGAAGACTGTAAAATATTTCATTCGAAGCAATCGTAGAAATTGAGAAAAGTTGTGTGAACGGAATACTTTTTCAATCATGTTCTGTGATTGAAATAATTCTAAAGGCTGTTCTCTAAACACTTGGTTATGAAGCACTTAGCGAACACCTCGAATTCTTAACTTCGCCCAAACTTTACGTAGATTCTCAAGCAACATGGTTTCGAACATCACCATTTGGGCTAGCTTTTAGTAAAAACCTTGACTGCGGAGCACCGAGGCAGCAATTTACGAAAGAATTCTAACCGAGTCTCTGACATGACTCGCGATCTCGCTAGTAAGGGCAGCAAGCTCTTAAGTATGCACAAGCAGCGCGCCGTGAGCAGGGCTATCAAATTTGTGAGGCTCTCAAGCGGGGCGAAGTTGCCGGCATACGAAGCTCGCAAATAGCCGCTAATCACCAGCTCATTTCCTGGCTTGGTGTCTGCTGCGCTGCTCCTGTCTGTTGCTTAATGTTCTGCTGCCCTCGGCTCGGTCATTAAACGACGCTTCCATTTGTCTTTTTTTCTCGTCGCCGGCTTGCGTACACTTAGCGGTTGCCTTTCGTTGTTGAGCTGGGCCCTCTACAAAACTCCTCTCCCTATTGCCTTATTTTCCCCATGGATGGAGCGCCAAAAATATTAAACGCATGCCATTTTTCTGCCAGGAAATCGAGGAGAGAAGAAGAGGATGGCGAAAAGTTTGTGGCGGTTGGCGAGGCGCTCGTAACATTTCTCGATTGCTATTCCAGATTTGTGGGCCGTATAAAGGAATGGCGGAATGGCACTCCAGAGAAATAAACACATGATTAAAATTAAATTAATAGCTGCACCTAAAATAATTTCATAAGAAGTTCAACGACTCATTCACAGCGTTCTAAGCAAAACAAAAGATAATTCACTCACGTGAATTTTAATGAAAATCTTCATTAGAAATGTATACCAGTTGGTGAGAAATATGTGGGAGCAAACCAGTTCGAAGAAATAGAAGAAACAGACCATGAATAGATCAAGGAAACGATTATAATATAATCGACGCAGATCGTCACCAGTTTGAAAAAACAGACCAAATCTCATGAACAGACCATAAACAGTTTAAGGAAGCATACTAATGTACATAAAAACATCATAAACAGTTTGAGGGTTCAAACTATAAACAATTTTCACAAACTAACTATAATGTAGAGACATACAATGGGAATATAACTAAACAGACTATAATATTGAAATTAACCACAAAGAGTTTGAGAAAACAAGCAAATAATATCATAGAAACAAACCAAATGAAACCAGTAATTAACAATTTTCATCAAATATAATAGCCAGCCTATCAAATGAGCAGCTAAGGATACAATAAGAAACTATTGCACGTGTTTGAGAAACAGGTGAAGAGTAATAGAACACTTAAATCCCTTTGGATAAATTAATAAAAACAATTCAGCGGCATCGAATTTTGCTTGAAACTTTCATGGAGGATTTATCATACTTCTAAAACCGTGTAGGACGAATAACTCTTCAATTCACTGATAAGCATTATTTCTTCAATATATTATTCGAAGAATAATGTGCATTTCATTATTATCAGTGTCAGTGAAGATTTTAATTTCCATATGCGTTCACCATAACTGGAGGTCTGCATTAATCTTCAAGAAAGTGAGCGTTGCTTTGGTCTGAATTACGTAATTACTGTAAATTATGTTGCTGGTGTTTATTATGGCGTGGTTATTTTTCTTGCGGGTCTTGGCATAATTCTTAAGGTTTTTGTCCTCCTATTTTGAGTTGCCCTTGTTTTCACCATTATGGTGCTCTGCGATACATAATGAAATGTAAAGTAACTTTACCGTGGATTTTTTTTCGACAATCTGAGAAGTACATTCATTCTGTCGATGTGAACATCCGGGAACAATGAATACCTGCCAATTAGTATCCAGAAATAGATGTTTATAAAATTTCTAGGAATGATGGTGTTGTACGGACCAAAAGAAACACCTTCTCAGAGCCCCATTTGAATGGAGTAGAATTTTCGTTTGCTGGTGTCGAGGTGAACATAATAAATTTCGAGAAGTTTTTAACCTTAACATGAAAATAAATTCGGTCGAGTTCCACCATATATTTTTGATTGGAAGTTTGAGTTTGATTGTGTTTTAGATGGTACATATACTTTACGGTTATTTGAAACGAGAACATTTTTTAACTGTCACACTTAGAATCTGGAGATTGATTAAGTCTTTCTAATATGATTGGTTATTTACACTTACCTAATAATGAGTAATGTGAGTCAACAACCACAGAAATACATATATTCATCGCTTTATTTTATGCTATTGTTTTCTTAATAAGATTGACAAAGAAATCCCTTGACTTTTTTATCTTACTGGCTGGAAAAACATTAAAGTAGGCCATTATGGCATACTTTAACACGTTGACTCCGAAGTGGTACGTATGTGTACCACTGAGGTTAGGTTCTGTAATTTTTTCAGATCCTTCTAGTGACTATGCGTACAAAGTGAAGATTTACACCAATCAGGCAATTGGAGGCAACGTGTTAACTGGAACTGGAAATTACAACTGGATTAACAGCCCACTACTCTAAACTTATGTTGCATATATTGGGTAAAATTGACCGTAGTTTTTGACAGTATTCAAATACCTTATCATTAATGAGGTAACACGTCTCGTATAAATTCGCTTGTTATACAATATAACCATGCCATGAATTTTCCTGAGTATTTGTATTGTTTAGGCCCTTCCTGCCCAGCCCTGCACTGTTATCGTGTGTGTCCCAGGAGAGGCAGTAGAGCAAATGACCTCTTGAGGACCGGGCACCGGTGGCAGCCCTGGTAATGGTGCTATGATGACCAATACGAGGGGCGCTAATCTCGACAAGATAGAGGGTACTCGAGGGAATCCCTCGGCCTGCTCGTCCCGGCTCTTTGTACAAGAGAGCCCACGTACGTCTTTGGGGCCCGTATGGCACCTCGAGAAATCTGGGCCCATAAGGAGTAACGAGCCCAGCAGCGCTCATGTCGCCAGATTGGCGAGTCCACAACAAACTGCTGCCTTAGTTAAGCTAACGAGGGTCCCTCGCTCTGACACGCGCTGCACGTTATCTGCCCTCCGTGTCTTGCGCCGCGACTGCCTGCTCCAAAACTACATCTGCACCTCTGTCACTGATCAAGCAGACTGATCGAGCAGATAATGACACAAGACGCAATTTTACAAAGGCAGACCAGAAACAATGTAAGGAAACACCGCGCCATTGAAATAGGCCATAAACTCTTTGAGGTAACAACCTAATATTATTGAAACCAATCATAAACTGTTTCAATACAAAGATAGTACCATCATAGAAAAAATCTACCATAAGTTAAGGAAACAGAAGAAATTTTCCTACCAACTCATTAAAAACATTTTAGGGAAATAGACCGTATTATCACACTAAAATAGACCTTAAACGGCGTCGCCTGTTAGATCCACTTTAAATGTATTTTTTAGAAGACCTGGGAGTCGGGTGTTCTTTCTACTGCTAAAGTCTTGTTAAGTCACAAGAATTTTAAATGACTATCGATCATGCGTGAGGTACCAGGCGAAGAAACATTTATAATAGTGAAAAACGAATGTATTAGAGAGAGTGACATTCTGTTCTTTACCATGAATATTTCTCCTTTTTATTACTGGAGATTATGTGCTGTTCTCTGATCATTGTCCTGCAGTGATAAAATGTTCGGGGAGGTCAGGATACTTGCTCTCTGGGTTTGAATTTGAGTTGACTGAAGGGAATGCATGTCTTCTAAATCTATGATGCAGTCAACAATATTCCGTAAAATAAAATGGTCAAAATTTTTCACTGGTGAAACACGTGATTTTATTATTCGAAGTGACGCAGTGGTGAAATATAGCGCAAATAATTTGCGAGGTCATTACTATACTGTAGTTTCCTTTCTTTAAATAAAACTGAATTTAACGAAGAACCTGTGGTAAGCTCATAAATTGTTGTGAAACTCGATGGAAATGAAGCCCATGTTGAGTCCATTGATTTCATAAAATATTATTTGTAGTAATCATTTTCCGATAGCATTCACTAATTGTAATTATCTAAAGGAAATAATGTAATGACAGTTATTATGGTTCTCTATTCAAGCGTTTGCTATGCCTACAAGTAAAGTAACGTATGATTATATCGCAGACTTTTCATAAGATTCTCATATGAACAACTTCAAACAACGTCTCTAAACTCCAGTAACCAGTGCATGTGAGACCAGAATTGGTCAGGTGCCAGAATATGACTTCACGAATCCGAAAATGTTTCCGACGCCAATTACAGGCATCAGATTCCTGAACCCAAGCGAACATCGGGCGCTGGGAATTGTTTCCACCTCATCAGCACGTTGCTGGCGGAAGTTCCTCGTCATGCTCTGAACAAACAAACTGGCGAGTCCGGCTTGCCACGGATCGTAATGACGGCCACTTTGGTGGTATTGTGGCTACAGAGGGCGCACTTAAATGTGTCTTAAACTAATCTGGCAGACAGTGCATTGTTGCGGCTCTAGCCACTCAAGCGCTGCCTGCAGAGCTGTAGTCAATCCACGCCTATGACGCACCTACATACCTTCTTTATGTGCGTCGTTAGGAAGGCGAGCACATAACACGCAATATGTGCGCCTGATATGCCGCCATGCATCTAACTTGTCTTTACGACAGCTTTAGGATTCTGATGGTCTTACGTCTATTTCTAATTTGTGCATACATCTGCGTTCTCTCAGTGGTTGTTGCCAAAATTGTACCTGCAGGGGCTTAGTGATAGCGAGAACAGGCTCAAACGTCTTAGCATTTCAGGGTTTCAAAAATGAAGGAAACTTGAGCTAAAAATACAGGAGTGTTTTTCCACAAAAACACAACGATTTTCATCAATTTTTCTTTTCAAATGTGCAAAGTAAACCAGTTGTTTATTATATTTAGAACTTATGAGAAACTAGTACACCCCCACGTGAAAATATTCGCATGTTTATTTTTTATAATGATCCGGCGCTCACAATACTTAAAATGCATACTGTGAAAGTACAGGACTTAGAGCCCATCCTGTGTAAATAGTTTAATATTTTAAGAAATTTTATTTGTGATATGCTAGTATACGTAAGATAATTCAATTTTTAGGATCCTAAATTTTTAAAATACGAATTTTCTAATATCTTTCTCACAGTGAGTTACACCATATATACTTACATATAAATTTACAACTGCTTTTGTTACATAGGGTTTGTTGTTGATACGCAAACTTTTAACATCACCAGTAAATATTATTAATATTAATTGCATTGGCTTTCAACTCAGTATTGTGGCAGTAATTCAATTGTAGTATCGACAATACATGTTTGTCTAAGATAAGCACTTTATTTCAGCTCCTTAATAATTACGTTTTGGAAACTAATTTCCCCGGTCAAATTCAGCACTACGGAACAGGAAATGTATTTATTCATAAATAAATACACGACGGTTTCTATTATATAATATCGATATACGATATTTTCAAATTTGGTTCACGAGTACCTTTTCAACATTTACACCGTTAATATTTCTACCAATGTTCTACGCGTTAAAACTTGCATTGGGTTGTTCAAATAGTCTTTTCTGTTTTTGTCGATCAAAAAACTTCCTTTAGAAACCGCAGGACTTTTACTGCCAGCCGTCATTGCGAACCCTCGCTTGTTAACTGGTGCTTGTAATATACATACACTAAATAGTTCCCTTAAAATTTCTCGGTTTAAATTTGACTAATTTAAAATTATAATAGACGAATTGATTTAAGATTTGAGATGAATTATTGTGTTTTAAATGAATAATGAACTTCTACTCTGTATTTTATCTACCGACAACATGGCCGTGTAGGAGAAGAAGGCTATTAACGGGACAAAATGGCGTATTTTATGGTAATCCGGTGTCATTGGTATCCACAATACAATGCTTATATTACGTGTATACCCGTTCTGATTTCAGTTAAATAATTTTTCTTCAGTAACATAATTATAAGATATGGGACGAACACACACAAATAGAGATGGAGATGCATTGCGAATTATGTAAGTAGATAATAGATATGGATGAATTGGTTGCAGACTTTTTCACTTATCTTGGTGTATCCTGGCTATAGCATGAAATGATTTAGCTCGGCCGCTGGTAAAGTTCCCAATTTGGATTGGGTGCTCCTCACCACCTTATGAAGTGAAAAAAGTGGCATTTCGTAGTCTTTCGTCCGTCAACATAGAGTGCGAAAGCGACTTGTCTTGTATCAGGGAACAGCGCTGTAAGTCGAGTATTCCTGCATTCAGGGTAAACGTTTTCTAATAAGAAAAAGTTTTTGAGTTAAAACACTCGAGTTTCCGGTGATGTCATATAACCGTAAGGCTTTTACCTGCCATGTAAAATGTATCGAGTAGAGTAAAAGTTCTATCGCTCTTTTAAAAATAAATAAAATAAAACCAAATGAAGTAAAAAAAGTGTGTTTCATGTCAAACGAAAAAAATATTAGAGTTTTATGAAGCATCTAGTCTCTGGATGCAAAGGATGTACTGTACTGAAAAACGGTACTATAACCAAGTAACCCAAAATGACGGAATACGGCTTGGAACAGCGAGGAGGAATAATGGAAAGTTATTATACGCAATAGATCTTTGTTGCAGTGCAGACGGACTTCATGACAACATTTAATCAACGAATCTCAATCAATGTTCAACATGAATGCTGAATTACACGTGCATTTCGTACTGCTTTCTGCGTGCCAGAGCGTTCAATATCAGCTGCAGACCTGAATTCGCTGACTCTTTAAATCGTTGCAATGATGTAGTGTCTGAAAGGCTTGTTCGTTGATTGAATGTTGTCATAAAGTTCCTCTGCACTGCAACTGAAGATCCATTATGTTTGAAATAACTCTATTCTTGCTTGCTCTTCCTTGCTGTATTCCGTCATTTTGGGCTACTTGATAATCGAACTGTTTTGAGCATAAATATCTTTTGCATCAGTTTACTTGATAATTCATAAAGCTATTAGATTTCTCCTTTCAATTGATATCATTAAACATATTTTTTTCGCCTCATTTGGCTTCATTTTTCTAGTTTTTAAGACATTGAAATGACTTTTACTCCACTAGTTACCTCACTTCCATTTACAGCCCAGATGAAGAATCGGGGGCTGAAGTCTTTTTAGATCTTCTGTGATCCGTTAAATGCTTTCATTTTTGTTGTTGTTCCTATTCAATTTGTTTTTTAAGAAAACCATACGGTAAATCAAAATTTCACTGTCTATGACGTTAATAAAGTTTCACATTTTTGCCGAAATGGTTTTCATACTTACTACGAATAAACATTTGTTCATGTTCAAGTTTTCGATGTCTGAAAACTAATCCTCACATTAAAAGTTCGTACTTTTTCATTACTCGTCACTGCTAAACATCCAGAAAAAATCCTGTACGCTCCAATCAGCCTAAACAAAATCTTAAATGTACTTAAACATGACATCTGATTATCTTAGACATCTGCCACTGAAGCGTCCATGTCCAGACAAGACAGAGAGGATTGTAAACTGTGCGGCGTAGTACTGAGCTGCAGTAAGTATATGTACAAGCGAGCAACAAACTCCAATGATCTTATAGTTATTTTTGAGGGTAAAATTTAAGAAAATTCTCAGTTTTAACGGTAACTCATAACCAAGCTGAGTTGAGTTAGTTCGTTATTCTTTCAAGAGATCACCAAACTTTAATGATCTTATGGTTATTATTGATGGTAAAATTTCAAAAAATCATCAGGAATCAGCTTTTTTAACTGTAACTCATCAAAACCATACTGAGACGAGTTAGTTCGTTATTCTTTCAGAACTAAGAATTCAATTTGCACTAGGTAATACTGCATTATTGTCGACAATTTGAGCTACCCATTGGACCGGATAGACATCATGTGGCTACTCACAAAAATCACCAACGCAAACCGATCAATTTTAAACTTTATTTTGCAACAATTATTGAGAACATGAGTTTTTTTGCCAAAAAATGTAAGAATTCCAAAAATAATATCATTCCTAAATTGACATTCCAAAACCAGCATTGTCTGCACTGTATGTCCATTATCAGAGAATTTGGTTTCTCCACTTGAAAATTTCGATCGCATCGATCGAAAGTTGTCTGCCGAAGCTTACTGGAGTTTCTGTGAGCCGTTACAGGCGACAAATGTGCGTTGCAAACGACACAGTGGAATGTTCGCAACTCTGATCGTTAGAAGAGGACAGGTTAGTGCTGCAAGAGCTGAAGTTCAGCGATGAAAGTCAAAGCCAGCTATCGCCCTCCGTAGATTTATGCACGGCTGCCGAATCCGCCACTCAAACCAGAGTATATGAGCGTGCTGCGGGAAAATGTTCCATCGACAGGTAAATTAGAGACAGGCAGTGGTCAACGATCTTAGATCTCAACTTAAAGACAAAACTGAGCGGTGCTTACTGATACGTACGACGAAAGTTAGTATACGTATGTATACAGTATGCGGCAGATAATTAGCGCGCATTTTTAGGTCTCAATAAAAATGCTCGTATTCGAAGAAAAATTGCTTTATTTAAAAAACTATATGATAAGCTTTGTAGACCCTCTGGTTACTTTTTCCTTGAAGAAGCTCCGTGCCTTAATAACGGCCTATTGCAGCTTTTTTGATGTCTTCTCTTGGAAGATTGGCAAAAACCCCCCTGATATGTTCAATCAATTCGTCCTAAGTTGTGCATGGGTTCGGTTACGGTTTTGTAACAAATAAGTCCATTGGATTGAGGTCCGAGGAATTGGCAGGCCTGACATCAGAAGAGGCAAAGTCACTCAGCATCCCTCGTGCAGTCAGACCTTGAATGATCCTGTCTAGCAATTGTTGCTTCAAAATTGTAATTGGAAGCAACCAAATCGCGTTGAACCTTCCTAACAAAGCTGTTGTCCACTTTGTCACTTTGCAACATCGGATTTATGGTGTCCGGCGCCATTTGACATCAATACAGCGTGCCTTTTCCATAAATAGAGGAAATTAAACTGCCTTGCTGATGCCATGACCACGTGCCGACAGTGACAGACTCTACTGACGACTTGGTTCAATTTTTACAGGTTGGAGAGTGAAAACCTGGCCACATGACGTTCCAATAAAACGATTTGTCCGCCGTACCTTGTATATGTATATAGTTTCCATATGATTTTTGCATACAGTATCTTCCCCAGCCTAATCGCGTGAAACCGATTTGTGTATATTAGAATAAGTTAAATAATATTTAACAGTTTTTAGTACATATAAGTTACGAAAGTGTCATTTAATTTTTGTGAATTTTTTGAGCTAAACGTATTTTAAAGTTCTTCTCAGTCAAATTCAAACAAGATAATCCTTGACTCGAAGCGAGAAATGTATGGCGTCAAGGCGGGAGAGAGTACAAGGCTGTTTTCATGGTTATGGATGAGTGAACTGCGCAGATCAAGCTTAAAAATTGAGCCTCAGTCATGCTTTAGATTTGAAGGGTCAAACGCCCTGCCTCTCCCATGGGAAGTGTCGTAGGTCTCATCAAATATTAAAGAACGCATTTCCTCCTCCTTTTGTTTTTTCACTTTTTATGTGCGTCATTAAATCAACCGAAAATCAACAGAAAACATATTGGCAGCTCGCAAAATTCTTAACGCCCAAGAACAAAATTTTAAATAAATTCCTTGGGTGTCCTTACGCCACACATTCATCAGTTCAGCTTTCTTTCTACGACTCATAACATACGAGTGCAACATAACTCAGCCTCCTTTGTTCTGACCGTGCTGCTGGAATATCCCTCTAAAATAAAGCACATGTTTTACCAGCTTGTCCACGGCGCCCAGCAACACCTCGTTGTTTTGTGCTATGCTGGATGTATTCTGAGTTATTGATGTCAATCTCACTGATCGTAAATGTGCAATAATACTCTAATTATTTTCATTAAAAGCTTATTATGTATGTCGAATGTTTGATTATGTTCTTCAAAAGCCTACATTGCCGGAATTTTGGTTTCGGATTTTCGAAATTTCTATGTTGTTATCGCTCTCTCTCTCTCTCTCTAGTAGAGTAAAAAAATTTCTTTCTTCGCATTCCCTCGACATTTTTAATCACACATAATTTATTTCTATACAAGCTGTCACCACTGTACGATCAATATGAGGCTGGGCTCGTAGTTCCCTTTGAAATGACAGACATTTTATTCGAGTGAAACGATTTCGCTAAGTGCCTGAGTTTTGATTTCTGTCTTGTGAATTTCCGCTAGAAATGAAGTAAGAAATACATTTATTCCATTAACTTTTAGTTTATATCAACATTGTCTAGGTTTATACAAACTAGTATGGTTCACACGTTCTATGTATATCTTAGCACTATATGTCTGCGTATCACTATACGCACTATATCTCAGGACGACTAAACACGCTAACGAAATTCCATAGATTATGATAATTCAGAGGTAGTTAAATCTTAGTTTCAGTATCCGTAGACTTTATCACGAATTTTTACCCCCTATAAAAAAAACTTGCATGCCACTGTTAGAAAATGATAGTTTTCAACCTGTAAAGCTTATCGTTTTAGGAGACAGTAGACTAAGCTATATTTCCACTGGACCTAGATACAATTTTCAGGTTTGAAATTCCGTATTATAATTACATTTTTGACAATCTCCTAAATTTTCTAATATTTATATTAGCTAAGCCGTGTGCTATGTTATATGTATGGATAATGCTGTTTATTGACGCTCTCATCAATTGTAGGTAATTTAACTCAAACTCAATATGCTTGGGATTCATAACAAACTTGGCTACCTTTTCCTCATATAGGAAATTTACTGAAAATGATTTTTTTCCTTGTGTATTTTGAAAATATAAGATTCTGTAATGTTGATCTGGCTAGTTGACTTTGAACAAAGCAATACAATACGTGCAAAACATCGCTGATATTTTCCCCATTGAGAATGAATAGAATTCCATCTTGCTGAAGATATCTGCTCACAGGTCAATGTTGCTGAATTTAGAAGAATTATCTTGAAGATCTTATGTCATATTTACGCATACTCTATAATAATATATTATGTTTTGATATTATTATAGATTCGGCTATTAAAATAGATTTAGTTTGCATGGTGGCAGGCTCCGAAACAGTAAAGCAATTTCTATATCTTTTAAGAAAGAAAGATTTTCCAATTGCCTCTGTTTACTTGCAAATCAACTGTCGCAGCTCGCAGGGAACGGATGATGCTCTAGTAATACTTTATCCCATCCAAAGGGTGTAATATTTTCGTCATATTCGTTAGAAGTATAATGTTTTCATCCTATTTGTCAAAGGTATAATGTTACCTCCCATTAGTGTAAGGTGCCAACTAGAAATTTTTCTCTAAAATATAGGGACTTGAGCCACTGCTATATAAATCGAAGAGTGTTCGTATAGAAATACAGAAGAGACGTCAGCAGACTCAGCACTGTCAAGTTGACGTCATGCTTCTTGTGAGGAGTTATATACTATGCTGCTGGTACCTGTCATGCAACGTTCAGTTTTGTTGTAATGTTTGAAATGCTCGTCAAATACCACCTTCATATCAAGCTCAAGGACAATCCTCAACTTGTACGCCTACATTACATATGCAAGCTCGTTACTGCTTTCTTCTGTCCATTTCTGTTTGATCTCTTGCCTTCTGACACACCTTGTGATTAACTCTTCCCTTTTTCTACTGGCACCGACCAACACCAACATTACCACTACCATTACCATCATCACCACTACCATTACCACCACTACCACTACCATCACTATCACTGCCACTACCACTACCATCACTATCACTGCCACTACCACCACTATCATTACTACTACCACTATCACTACTGCCACTACCACCACTACCATTACTGCCACTACCACCACTATCATCACTACTACCACTATCACTACTGCCACTACCATCACTATCACTGCCACTACCACCACTATCACTGCCACTACCACCACTATCACTGCCACTACCACCATTACCATTACCACCACTATCATCACTACTACCACTATCACTACTGCCACTACCACCACTACCATTACCACCACTATCATCACTACTACCACTATCATCACCACATCAAGTATAGTTTCGTAGGATCTGTAACTTCACATTCATTGTATTGAATTAAATTTTTGTGTGTAACTTATACTGCTTCATTCCATTTACGAATAATAAATTTTACTTCACTTAAGCATTAAAAATAGAAGCAATCGGTTGAAACTCGCAAATAAAACTTTCATTGGTTTTATGTGAAAAAATATTTTTTAAGATCTTCAATTTTTATTTTCTAACGTATATGTTAACCACCATGTAAAAATTGTTCTTGCCTTCACGGAGTTACGCTGCAAATTCAATGTAAATGCAAAAATACTCACTAGGAAAATATACCCGACCTGAATGATTAATTATAAAGGATGTACGAGTATTATATCTGTTCATACACGTATCTACACAAGTAAGCAATAAATTTAAATCTGCAGTAAGTTTAGACCCTTTCAACTTCACGGGACAACTCGTTCACTGACGTTCAGATGATGGCATGCTTCCTGTCACAGAATTAAAATAAATCTCGTAACTTTTTCTGTTTTATGGCCTCACAGTTTGAACGGCGATCGCGCCCACGTGCTGCGTCTACACTCACCCAGCACGCAGCTCACCAGCAGCAGCTGCGTCAGCGTCATGTCTCGCATTTCAGCTCTCAAATGTTCAACTTCTGAAACACACGCAACGCGCCCGATGATTTACGATCACTTTAGCGGAATTCCGTACCTTGAAATGTAGAGTAAAACTGAGGGTGTCATTTTCTCAAATAAAATCAAGCGGTTCAAGTTCTCGTCAAGGATTTTAAGAGTTTTGTTGTCATCACTGCCAGAACGTATTGACTTTCTGGTGAGTCTTCGACTATGAATTTAAAACTGTCTGAAGAAAGTGTTGGAGAAGCATTGATAGACAACGCACGAGTGACGGAGGCTCAGGAGCTGCGGCCTTCACACCACCTACCACGGGAGGCACCAACGAGCAACTGAGGGCATTTATGACACACGATCTTGCTGGGCATCTGTGAGGGAACTGACTGGTCCAGAGGTCCTCTCTAGTCCAAGTCTCGGAGTGGCAATCTGTTCGAGTTGTTCAAGTCTCATGAGTTCGAGCCATCAAAACATAAGAGTTCAAGGCCTAAAAGCATAAGAGTTCAAGGCCTAAATGCATAAGAGTTCAAGGCCTAAAAGCATAAGAGTTCAAGGCCTAAAAGCACAAAAAAAAACAATCTTTATTTCCAATCAAGTACACAGTACATAGACATTTAGTACATTGGTTTTTCAAATTCTTAAGGTTAACATTCTTAGAGTAAGGGTGATGGTGAGCTCCATGCGACGATCCTGGGATGTGTCCATGGGCGGGGAGTTGAGGGCTTACCGATAAGTGCGAGCTCACGGCGTGAAACGAGAAACAGCTCGTATTCATTGCCGGGTTTCGAACCCGCTGTCTTTCCGCACAAGCAGAGACCCGATACAGAACACGGGCTGCAGACCACTCGACTACGGTGGCTGTCATGTCATGTCAAGAGTTCTAGCCATAGAAGCTTCAAAGTTCAAGGCCTAAAAGTTTCAGAGTTCAAGCCTCAAGTGTTAGAGTCTAAAAGTATGGGTTGTAAAATTATGGTTGTCGTGGAGTATATGAACGTTTTCCCAGAGCAAACAAAGATCCCTCATCAAAGTCTCAAAGAGCAATACTCGTATTGTATTAGTTCTATGCACTATATCATGATAGTTTGTGTGTGTCATGTATCAAGGCTGGGTAGGGTACCATGTACTAAGACTGGATAGAATAGTATAAGGCCATAGGAACGAGCTGTTTGGTCCATTTTTGGGTTGCTACCCAAGTTCCATGCCGTCTAAAGTAAAGACATCAATCACGTACATACACCTCAATCACTCAAGTCATTTCAGTTGCACGCACTGTACTCACGCACAGGAATTTCAGTCACACACATCTACTGCAATCGTACACAGGCTCAAGTAGTTCTGGATATAGAATCAGTATGTTATAATACCGGGATGTTCCTTGTTCAATATTTGTTAAGACGATTTTTGAATGTGTTTACAGTGCCAGCAGACACGATGTTTTCGTGCAACTGGTTCTAAATTTTGACAATTGTAACTGGAATAGACTTTACTGATTAATTATCTGTAACAATCATGTTCATGAATGCTGCTTGTAATTTCGATTCAAGAAGAAGTGTGGTAATCAATTTTAAAATTTACATCTGCTTCTGAAAATGAGTGCAGGAACACCTCACTGCGTGCAGGTGCAGGAGCACCTCACTGCGTGCAGGTGCAGGAATACCTCACTGCGTACAGGTGCAGGAACACCTCACTGCGTGCAGGTGCAGGAACACCTCACTGCGTGCAGGTGCAGGAACACCTCACTGCGTGCAGGTGCAGGAACACCTCACTGCGTGCAGGTGCAGGAACACCTCACTGCGTGCTGGTGCAGGAACACCTCACTGCGTGCTGGTGCAGGAACACCTCACTGCGTGCAGGTGCAGCGGCCTGGCGGTCATTAGAACTTTGGAGCACGTGTCTGTGAGGCCCTTAAACTGAGCAGGAGAGCGTGAGGCGGTGACTGGGCAGCTGAGGCAGTGACTGGGCAGCTGAGGTAGTGACTGGGCAGCTGAGGC